>SJYC01022370.1:0-28381 GCA_006408675.1 Madoqua kirkii | reverse complement strand
GCGCCCACGGCGTCCCGGCCCGCTGGGCCGCCGCCGCCCGGGCACCCTCCCCCCGCCCCGGCCCTCGGCCGGGCCAGCTCCCGTCCCTCCCTCCCTCCCTGCCACATCCCGACCCGCTCGCCGCCCCTTTCTTACCGGCAAGGCGTGCAGGCTTGGCGGGGCGGAAGGAGCCGACTGGAGAGGCGGCCTCCCCGGCGCCCGGGCCCCGCGGTCGGCGTCCTCGGGGCTCCGGGGCGTGTGTGGGCTGTGTGGGGAGGGTGCGGCGGTAAAACAGCAGTCCGCGAGGAGGGGAGAGGGGGAAGGGGAAGGACGCGGAGGGGAAGGGAAAGCCCCGGCGGCCGGCTCCGACGCGCCGCGATCCCCCTGCAGAGCGGCTCCAACAATCAATTCATTATCGAAGCACCGAACAACTGCGAGGGCCAGCGAAAGCGACAAGTAAGCAGCGACCGTCTTCCCCGCGGCCACGCGCGCGCGCCCACTCCTGCCGCTTATCGGCTCCCGGCCGCCGCCATGACGCCGAGAGAGCGAGCGCAACCGTCTCCGTCGTAGCCGCCGCCGCCACCGAGGTCGCCGTCGCCTCCGCCTCCCCGCGACGTAAGCGACTCTGCTCACTCCCCTTCCCCACCGGGCGCGAGGCGGACGGGCGGGCGGGCACGCGCACGCCGAACTCAACCGGCTAGCTGTCTGGCGCGTGCGCGCGCGCGGAGGTAGGCGGGGCTACGTCCTGGAGCCGTGGTCGTGGGGGGAGCCGGAGGAGGCTTAGGAAGAAGCCAATTGGTTCTGTAACTGGGGCGGAGAGCGGAGGGCGCGCGCGCGCGCCGCGTTGGGGGCGCGCACGCCGGCCGCGCAGAGGTTGCCGGACTCTGGCGACCGCGGTGGGCCGCTGATCGCGGGCTTTGGGCGGCCTACCTCAGCGGTTCCGGAGTTGAAGTCCGGGAAGTGGAAGCTGCAGGCTCGCTCCCCGCGGGTATGGACACTCCTGTCACTCCGGACGGTTGCGTGAGGACGTCTGGAAACGAGAGGCCGAGAAAGAACTAGGGAAACGTGGTGGGGATGAGGGGGGAAGGTGAGCAGATGCTGAAGACGGAGCGGGCTGGCGGACTCGCGGGGGCGGGGGCAGGAGTGGGGTCCGGTCGCCCGGGCCTCAGCCGGCCGCCGGTTCTGAGCGCCCGCCCTAAGGGGCGGAGGTGGTGGCGCTGCGTCACACGAGGCAGCCTGGGAACCCAACTGTTGGGCAATTGTGGTCTCCTCCCGCCGCTCCCTAGGCTGAGTGCCCTGAGACAAAGGCTCCCTCGGGGGCGGGGATGGAGGGGAAACCAGGCACCTGAGGAGGCTGAGGGAAACTGACCGAGTTGTCCACCCGCTGTGACCCTTCCGGAATCATTCGTAGTATAGCCTGTGTGCCTTACTCAAAAAAAAAACTTCCAGGTCGGTCCCTGGAGGGCGGGGCACTGGAAGGTGCGCCGCCGAATCGCTACATTAAAAAAAAAAAATGCACCGAGAGACATTGGCAACTGTCTCAGGTTATAACTGCAGTTTAGTTGACGGTTTCTTTCGTAACTGTAACTGCGGGCCTCCGTTACCCTGCCCCCACCCCTTTATAGATCTGCCCAAAGAAACACTTTTTCAAGCCCGGTAGTAGTGTTCTGCTCCACCTCTTTTAAAGTTGGACTTCTTTTACGCTCCATTATTTTTCTCGCTCACAGATCAGTCTTGAGTCATTCCAGGTTAATGATAATTTTTGAAACTTTATAGTATCCCGTTCTTCAGTTACTTTATTTGATGTAAAGGCCTGCCCTCCAAGTCAGATGAGTGAACTGGCGGTATCTGCTTCCCAAAATAATTGTTTTTATACGTGGGAAGTACTGCAGTTTTCGTCTGCTATTTAAACAGTTTGGTTCACAACCTTCAAGAAGATATCCAAACATAATACCAAATGCATATTTATTTGTGGAAAGGTATATTTACCCTTGCAGAGTACTGGAAGGCAAACAGATTTCACAGAGTCTACTCAGGAGGAAAAAATATGTGGTCAATGAATAATGTGACAAAATGAAACACCACTATAGATTGCAAAATGATCTGCGGTTTTTTTTTTGCTTGATAGTTGTTAAATTGCTGTAATGTTATGAGGAATAAGATCGTGCAAATCTCCATCTCCGAATTCCCTGGAAATAGGAACTAAGTGCTAATTTTTAATATCATGCTTTAAAAATTTGATAAAGGGGCCTTAATAGGAACTTTCAGTTTCTCGAACTAATTTCTTTATTGGGTTACTAGAGTGGTAAGTAAAAAAATAAAAGCCTGAGAAAACATCGCAGAATTTTGTAATGAGTGTGGTTCAGATAATAAAGTTTTCAAGTTTAACCATACTGCATTTTATTGTTGTCTTACAAAAAGTGATTATGGAGTTTTATATGTTTGTTGAAAGTACATGTCAAACTTAAACTACTGAGTTGCCATTTGGATATGATATGCTTCATATGATTTCTAGGCACCTTTTTTGCAGGAAGAAAAAAAACCTTGCCAAATTTGTAATGAAACACTGAACCTTGGAGATATATCTTTGTGGTAAAATCATAATATACTTTATGACTCCACAGAATTTTACAATGATTGTTGAGACTGTGGAGAAATACAAGGTAAGTGGAAAACTGAAAGAGTTTTTTTTTTTAAGCCAATTGATAAGACAAAAGTACATTTTTTCTGTACAGTAAGTTCTCAGTTTCACTTTGTTTAAGCAAATCGTTTGTCTCCCTTTTGGTACTAAAAACAATAGACGACAGTAAATAATCTGAGCACCTGACTAGCAAAAATCCCTGAAAATTTGTATCAACCAGAAGGTCTTTGGCTTCCCGTCTGGTGGCTCAGACGGTAAATAATCTGTCTACAATGCAGGAGACCCAGGTTCGTTCCCTGGGTTGAGAAGATTCCCTGGAGAAGAGAATCGCTACCCAGTATTCTTGCCTGGGAATTCCATAGACAGAGGAGCCTGGCGGGCTACAGTCTATGGGGTTGCAAGGAGTCCAACACGATTGAGGAACTAACACTAACAGAAGGTCATTGTTATTGTCTGATCTTCCATTTGGGAAATTGCATATTCTTTGGAAATAATATTACACAATCTAGGACAGCACTTTGTAGGTTCTTAATTCTGTTATGCTCTGCTAGGACAAGTTACCAGTGGGTAATCCTTAGATGGGAATAGATTGAAAGCCACTTACCAGAGTTGTTATACACACAGCATAAAGACAATGACCATTCTTGCTTTTCAGTTAATGTTTTGCGTGCCAGATTTGTTCTTGTTGCTTAGAAGATTTGTACAAGAAGCTGCTAAAACAATCAGGACAGTATTAAAATACCCTAGAATATCAATCTATGACATTGTTTCCCAGGTTCTTGCCAAACAGAAAGAGTCCTCCAAATATGATACTTAAATTTTCAAAGTCCTTCCTGAACAGAACTCGTGAAATCCTAAACCACCACATAATGAAAATTTATTGGACATTTTCTGTTTGCTCGATCATAAAACTCAGAGGCGAGGAGCCATGGTTCCCAGTGTTGGGCAGGGACAGGAGTCGGTCACCTTGGGAGGTTTTTCTTAATTACACATGTCAAACTGTCCCTTTCTGACATGCACAATTTCTAGGTTCTAAGTAGTAGTTGGAAAAACTAGATTGTTCTGATAATCACCAACAGCTTGCCCACCTTGTTGATGGCCACTATATTTGGAGATTTTACTAATGAATGTTTAAAATCATAGTAAGATTTCAGATGTGAAATTCTTGGAGATGACACTAAGGAGCAACTGTGTATAAAATGGGTATTGAAGTGGATACAATGATTCTACTTAAAAATTTAAGTGTGCAGAGGTGTTGGTGGGAGGGAGTTGTTTAAGTAGCTAGCTTCAGAATATCAGATTAGTTCCTTGATAATATGCAGGTCAGGAAGCAACAGAACTGGACATGGAACAATAGACTGGTTCCAAATAGGAAAAGGAGTACGTCAAGGCTGTATATTGTCACCCTGCTTATTTAACTTATAGCAGAGTACATCATGAGAAACACTGGGCTGGAAGAAGCAAACTGGAATCAAGATTGCCGGGAGAAGTATCAATAACCTCAGATATGCAGATGACACCACCCTTATGGCAGAAAGTGAAGAGGAATTAAAAAGCCTCCTGTTGAAAGAGGAGAGTGAAAAAGTTGGCTTCAAGCTCAACATTCAGAAAACGAAGATCATGGCATTTGGTCCCATCACTTCGTGGCAAGTAGATGGGGAAACAGTGTCAGACTTTATTTTGGGAGGCTCCAACATCACTGCAGATGTTGACTGCAGCCATGAAAAGATGCATATTCCTTGGGAGGAAAGTTATGACCGACCTAGATAGCATATTGAAAAGCAGAGACACTACTTTGCCAACAAAGCCGTCTAGTCATGACTATGGTTTCTCCAATGGTCATGTATGGATGTGAGAGTTGGACTGTGAAGAAAGGTGAGGGCCGAAGAACTGATGCTTTTGAACTGTGGTGTTGGAGAAGACTCTTGAGAGTCCCTTGGACTGTGAGGAAATCCAACCAGTCCATCCTGAAGGAGATCAGCCCTGGAATTTCTTTGGAAAGAATGATGCTAAGGCTGAAACTCCAGTACTTTGGCCACCTCATGCGAAGAGTTGACTCCTTGGAAAAGACTCTGATGCTGGGAGAGATTGGGGTCAGGAGGAGAAGGGGACAACAGAGGATGAGATGGCTGGATGACATCACTGACTTGATGGATATGAGTTTGAGTGAACTCTGGGAGATGGAGATGGACAGGGAGGCCTGGCGTGCTGCGATTCGTGGGGTCGCAAAGAGTCGGACATGACAACGACTGAACTGAACTGCAGGTATCATTCCTTCCTCTCTGCCACATCCTTTGTATACTGTCCATTTTACCTCATATATGTTCTTCAGCTTTTCTGCTTAATCCCCACTACTTCAGCACATGTATTTGCATATAATATTTTAATTACATCCTTCACAGTCTGATTGCAGCATTGCATCCCATTATACCTGGGTGACACTATTCTAGCCACACATTTCTTCAGGTTATTGGGAAGGTATTAGTTTCATAAGTGGATGTAGTCCCTCTATCTTATGAGTTTATTTTAGGTGTAAATAAAACAGTAGCTGTTTAGTACCCTGTCCAATTGTGCCAGTACCCTATGAGAAATTAATGTAGCTCTCTCATGCCCCTTTTAGGACATTAAAATTTTGTATTCTGCAGGTACACCATATCATTATATTGAAATAAACAGTTGCTTCCATACTACAGTGTGAACTCCTGTCCCCATCACATTATATTGACATTCATTCACTGTGTTGCATACCAGGCATTCTGCAGGAACAGGGAAGGAGGGTTATAACAGAACAAAAACAGACACTCAAGAGTTAAAGTCTAGTGCAAGAAACAATCAGACTTGGAGATCATAACTCAGAAAAATGGTATGAAGAAACATACAGGGCCGTGAGAATTCATAATGCAGAACCCTAGTCTGAAAAGGAAGTGACATGGTTTGAGAACTTATGTATTTAATGTGAATTAGATAAAAGGGAAGTGAAGAGCTTCATAACAGGTAAAGGTAACATGGCAAAAAATTCTGGGGCCAGAGGGATGTTTTCTACTTACTATCCCAGTCTGCAAAGGATCAGTTCAGCCACTCAGTCGGGTCCAACTTTTTGTGACCCCATGGACTGCAGCACACCAGGCTTCCCTGTCCATAACCAACTCCCAAAGCTTACTCAAACTCATGTCCATTGAGTTGGTGATGCCATCCTACCAGCTCATCCTCTGTCATCCCCTTCTGCCTTCAATCTTTGCCAGCATCAGGGTCTTTTCAAATTAGTTCTTTGCATCAGGTAGTGAAAGTACTGGAGCTTCAGCATCAATCCTTCCAATGAATATTTAGGACTGATTTCCCCTAGGATCGACTGGTTGGATATCCATGCAGTCCAAGGAACACAGTTCAAAAGTATCAATTCTTTGGCACTCAGCTTTCCTTGTAGTGCAACACATCCATGACTCCTGGAAAAAAACGTAGCTTTGATGAGACAGACCTTTGTTGGCAAAGTAATGTCTCTGCTTTTTAGTATGCTGTCTAGCTTAGTCATAAATTTTCTTCCAAGGAGCAATCATTTTTTAGTTTCATGGCTGCAGTCACCATCTGCAGTGATTTTGGAGCCCAAGAAAATAAAGTCACTGTTTCCATTGTTTCCCCATCTATTTGCCATGAAGTGATGGGACCAGATGCCATGGTCTTAGTTTTCTGAATTTTAAGACAACTTTTTCACTCTTCTTTGTTCAAGAGGCTCTTATAAGGGTGGTGTCATCTGCATATCTGAGGTTATTGATATTTCTCCTGGCAATCTTGATTCCAGCTTGTGCTTCATCCAGGTTGGCATTTCATGTGATGTACCAGCAGCAGCAGCAACACTCTGCATTTAGGTTAAATAAGGAGGGTGACACTATACAGCCTTGATGTACTCCTTTACCAATGTGGAACCAATCTGTTGTTCGATGTCCAGTTCTAGCTGTTGCTTCTTGACCTGCATACAGATTTCTCAGGAGACAGGTAAGGTGGTCTGGTATTCCTATGTCTCAGAATTTTCCACAGTTTTTTGTGTTCCATACAGTCAAAGGCATTGCCACAGTCAGTAAAGCAGAAATAGACGTTTTTCTGGAACTCTCTTTTTCAATGATCCAACGGATGTTGGCAATTTGATATCTGGTTCCTCTTCCTTTTCTAAATCTAGCTTGAACTTCCTTCACTATTCACGTACTGTTGAAGCCTAGATTGGAGAATTTTGAGCATTACTTGCATGTGAGATGAGTGCAGTTGTGCGATTGTTTGAACATTCTTTGGCATTGCCTTTATTGGGGATTAAAATTGACCTTTTCCAGTCCTGTGGCCACTGCTGAGTTTTCAAAATTTGCTGGCGAATGCAGCACGTTCACAGCATCATCTTTTAGGATTTGTAATAGCTCAACTGGAATTCCGTCACCCCCACTAGCTTTGTTCATAATGATGCTTCCTAAGGCCCATTTGACTTTTCTTTCCAGAATTTCCGGCTCTATGTGAGTGGTCACACCATCGTGGTTATCTGGATCATGAAGATCTTTTTGTACAATTCTTCTGTGTATTCTTGCCACTTCTTAGTATCTTTCGCTTCTGTTAGGTCCACACCATTTCTGTCCTTTATCGAGCCCATCTTTACATGAAATGTTCCCTTGGTATCTCTAATTTTCTTGATGAGATCTTTAGTCTTTCCCATTCTATTGTTTTCCTCTATTTTTTGTATTGGTTACTGAGGAAGGCTTTCTTATCTCTCCATGCTATTCTTTGGAACTCTGCATTCAGATGGGTATATATTTCCTTTCCTCCTTTGCCTTTTGCTTCTCTTCTTTTCTCAGCTGTTTGTAAGGCCTCCTCAGATAATCATTTTGCCTTCTTGCGTTTCTTTTCTTTGGGGATGATCTTGATCACTGCCTCGTGTACAATGTCATGAACCTCTGTCCGTAGTTCTTCAGGCACTCTATCAGATCTAATCCTTTAAATCTGTTTGCCATTTCCACTGTATAAGGGATTTGATTTAGGTCATACCTTAATGGTCTCGTCATTTTCCCTACTTTCTTCAATTTAAGTCTGAAGTTGGCAATAAGGAGTTAATCTGAGCCACAGTCAGCTCGCAGTCTTGTTTTTGCTGACTGTACAAAGCTCCATCTTTGGCTGCAAAGAATACAATCACTCTGATTTTGGTGCTGACCATCTGGTGATGTCCATGTGTAGAGTCTTCTCTTGTGTTGTTGGAAGAGGGTGTTTGCTATGACCTGTGCATCCTTTTGGCAAAACTCTATTAGCCTTTGCCATGCTTCATTTTGTACTCCAAGGCCAAATTTGCCTGTTACACCAGGTATCTATCTTTTGATTTCCTGCTTTTCATTCCAGTCCCCAATAATGAAAAGAACATCTCTTTTTGGTGTTAGTTCTAGGAGGTCTTTATAGGTCTTCATTGAACCATTCAGCTTTTAGCTTCTTCAGCATTACTAGTTGGGGCATAGACTTGGATTACTGTGTTGTTGAATGGTTTGCCTTGGAAACAAAGAGACCTCTGTCATTTTTGAAACTGCATCCAAGTACTGCATTTCAGACTCTCTTGTTGACTATGATGGTGACTCCATTTCTTTTAAGGGATTCTTGCCCACAGAAGTAGATGTAATAGTCATCCGAGTTAAATTCACAGATTCCAGTCCAGTTTAGTTCACTGCTTCCTAAAATGTCAATGTTCACTCTTACCCTCTCCTGTTTGACCACTTCCAATTTACCTTGATTCATGGACCTAACATTCCAGGTTCCTATGCAATATTGCTGTTTTTTACAGCATCGGGGTTTACTTCCATCAACAGTCACATCCACAACTGGATGTTTTTGCTTTGGCTCTGTCACTTCATTCTTTCTGGAGTTATTTCTCCACTGATCTCCAGTAGCTTATTGGGCATCTACCAAGCTGGTAGGTTCATCTTTCAGTACCCTATCTTTTTGCCTTTTCATGGAGTTGTCAAGGCAAGAATACTGAAGTGTTTTGCCATTCCCTTCTCCAGTTAACTATGTTTTGTCAGAACTCTCCACCATGACCCATCCGTCTTGGGTGGCCCCACATGGCATGGCACATAGTTTTGTTGAGTTAGACAAGGCTGTGGTCCATGTGATCAGTTTGATTAGTTTTCTGTGATTTTGGTTTTCATTCTGTCTGCCCTCTGATGGATAAGGATAAGAGGCTTATGGAAGCTTCCTGATGGGAGAAACTGATTTGAGGGGGAAACTGGGTCTTGCTCTGATTCCTTATTGCCAAGGATAGACCTTATTTTACTTTCAGAAGTATTCTGATTTGTATGACACGTTGCTCTAGGAGTCTACAAGAAATACAGTACTGCTGGAACAATAACCGAGGAAGATGAAGCTCATGGGGGCCAGGGCATTTAAGTGCCCAGAGGCTGGGGGAAAAAGTAGATTCTTTCCCTGGAATAAACATTTGAAGGATTGTAAACTGGGTGGTATTGATGGGATTTGCAAGTTGAAAAATTTAAATTCCAAACAAAAACATTAAAGACAGATCAAAGCAGACACAATATTCTTGAATTAGGAGTCTAAAAGGTTAGAAATAACTTTAATGAACCAGAGAAATAGTGTAGAAGAGAGAGTAGATTTGGGAGAAAATGTCCATAGGATTTGTTGATGCATTTAGGATTCTGTGTTGGGGAAGGAGAGAGGCTGTACATACAGTGGAATGGAGTTGAATAGCAATATGTTTAGAAACGGGTATGTGTGGAGATGATTTAGTTTAGAATTGAGTTTCTCCTCTCTTTTTAAGTCATCCAAGAAGCTTTTCAATAGAAGTCTGGACCTGAGGAGGAGATCTGGACTGAAAATAGAAACTGTTAAGTGTGTGCTAAGTAATTTCAGTCGTGTCCGACTGCGACCCCATAAACGGCAGCCCACCAGGCTCCCCCGTCCCTGGGATTCTCCAGGCAAGAACACTGGAGTGGGTTGCCATTTCCTTAGGGGGTAGATAAAATCTTTGCTGTACGTGAACTCAGCTTGGAAGACAGCTTTCGAGTGTATAATGAAGAACTTCAGTTAATTTTTGGCTAGGTAGTTCTCCTCTCTTTTTAAGTCATCCAAGAAGCTTTTCAATAGAAGTCTGGACCTGAGGAGGAGATCTGGACTGAAAATAGAAACTGTTAAGTGTGTGCTAAGTAATTTCAGTCGTGTCCGACTGCGACCCCATAAACGGCAGCCCACCAGGCTCCCCCGTCCCTGGGATTCTCCAGGCAAGAACACTGGAGTGGGTTGCCATTTCCTTAGGGGGTAGATAAAATCTTTGCTGTACGTGAACTCAGCTTGGAAGACAGCTTTCGAGTGTATAATGAAGAACTTCAGTTAATTTTTGGCTAGGTAGAGGAATATTAGCTGGATAAGGAGTTGCAGGTGTCAGAAGGGTGTGCAGTGGAGGACAAAGGCCTAAGTGCTTCAGGAAGGAGTGGTAAATAGTGTCCAGTGCTGTTGAGACGTGATGTGAAATAAGACCAGAACAATATCCACTGGATTTGTTACCATGGCAGTCATCAGTTACCTTAGCAAGAACTATTAACATTTTATTGGCATAATAAGCCTAGAAGCCAGATTGGAGTAGAATGTGATAAATGCAAAAGTGAATCTCAGTTTCTCTTTCAGATAACTTGACTTTGGCTTGCAAGGGAATATGATTTTTTTTTTCTTCTTCCTCGTTTTCATGATTTTTTTTTAGTTGAGAGATTTAGTGTTTCAGACACGATGGAAAATGTCCTCATCAGAGAAAGATTGAATATATGAGTTAGCTACAAGAATTAGCTGGAGGGATTGCCACATAATCATTCAGAAAGAAACTACCTTATTTTTAAAGTGATTCAGGAAAAGGATTTTTTTCTCAATCAGAAACAACATTAGATAGCACTGTTTATGGATATGGGCTATTGGTGGTCACCTAATTGCTAGTATTTGAGAGTTCTGTGAGCCTTCTACTCAAATACATGCCTCATGCTCTAGTAATGTTTGGAAAGTTGATGGAAATCTATTTTAAAGCATATATTCATGGGGAAAGTAATCTGTTAAGAAAGTGATTCTTAACTGTGCTAAAATTTAGAGTCACCATAGGAGATTCATGACAAAATTACTCAAGTCCTACTTCAAGGCATTCCATTCCATTGTTCTGAGGAGGGGGCTAGGCATATGCATTCTTTAAAAGTTTACTTTTTAAAATGTTGATCTAGCGTGTCATTGGCATTTAAAAACACATCATCTTGTTAGTATTGCATTGACTCAACATTTAGTTTAGATGAAGTGCAGAGAAGTCAGTCGCTTATTTTCAAAACAGTGATCATTAATAGGGAGGGAGATTTTGCATTTCTGGGGACATTTGGCAAAATATGGAAACATTTTTGGTAGTCACACGGAATGGGGAAGGGATTTGGTGCTGCTGCTGTACAGTGGGTAGAGGCCAGCAATATTTCTGAAGATACTGCAACACAGTGGACAACCCCCCACATCAAAAATTAACTGGCCCAAAATGACTATAGCATCACTGTTGAGAAACCCTGCTATAAAATCGGATAGCAAGCCACGTAGTTATTTTTTTAGTGCCATTAAATCCCCTACATATGAACTTTCCAAGTTGCAACTCTTCAAAGATGCGAACATGTGCTGCATCAACATCAGGCGTGGGTGAAGTCGCAGCTCTCCCTCCGTCTGTTGGTGCTGACGATCCTTCAGCTCTACTGTCTCCCACCTCCTTTCTCCCTCCTGCAGTAACTCTTCTTGCCTGTTCACTTGACACCTGTCCCTGCATGCCAGCTGGTGTTCTGTACTAATTTTCAAGGTACTGTGCTGTAAGGTTCAAAATGTTTTATTTTTTGCTTGTTTTTTTAATGTGTGTTTGTGTGTGTGAAAACTATTATAAACCTATTAGTACAGTATGCTATAGCCAGTTGTGTTAGTTGAGTACCTCGGCTAACTTTGTTGAATTTAACAAATTGGACTTAAAATATACATTCTCAAAAAACTTGTTCCTATGTCGAAGACTTTTAATTTGGAAAAGACTCCTGAGAGTCCCTTGGACTGCAAGGAGATCCAACCAGTCCATTCTGAAGGAGATCAGTCCTGGGGTTTCTTTGGAAGGAATGATGCTGAAGCTGAAACTTCAGTACTTTGGCCACCTCATGCGAAGAGTTGACTCCTTGGAAAAGACTCTGATGCTGGGGATTATTGGGGGCAGGAGGAGAAGGGGACGACAGAGGATGAGATGGCTGGATGGCATCATGGACTTGATGGACATGAGTCTGAGTGAACTCTGGGAGATGGTGATGGACAGGGAGGCCTGGCGTGCTGCGATTCATGGGGTTGCAAAGAGTCAGACATGACTGAGCGACTGAGCTGAATTGAACTGAACTGATGTAGAAGACTTCCTGTAAAATCTTAACAGGTGGGGCCTGTGGTTTAGTAAAAATGGTAATGAAGAAGGATCTACCTGACAACTTAGCTATACCTAACAGCTTAGCCTTGCTTATAATCAGCAACAAAAGAGCCTCAAATAAAATACATTTTTAGAACTAAGCAGTGTGACTGGCACAATAGACTGATAGCATTATTTTGTTTTTTTAAAAAAAGTCCAGCTGAAACTTGGTTGTAGTCACTTTGGGAAATTGATATATTTTACGAATACTGTAACAGTATTTGTTACAGTTGAATTTAGGACTATAATTCATCAATTTCTCTTCTGAGTGTATATACAAGAAAATGAGTGCAGATTTCTACTTATATAGGGATGTTCATAGTAGTTTGATTCATATGGCCTCAAACAGAACAAAGTGAAGTATATTTGTACAATGGAATACTACCCAGCAATAGACTTCCCTGGTGGCTCAGAGGTTAAAGCATCTGCCTCCAATGCAGGAGACCCCAGGTTCAATCCCTGGGTCAGGAAGATCCCCTGGAGAAGGAAATGACCAATCCACTCCAGTATTCTTGCCTGGAGAATCCCATGGACGGAGAAGCCTAGTAGGTTATAGTCCACGGGGTCGCAAAGAGTCGGACACGACTGAGCGACTTCACCTCACCTCACCTCATCTCACCTCACCCAGCAATAAAACAGAATAAACTGCTACACATCATAACATGGATGGATCTCAGGTATTTGCTAAAAGAAACAGACAAAACCCAATTCATACTGTATATGAAACTCAGGGGCAAACAGACCTAATTCACGATGATAGAAGTCAAGATAGTAGTCACTTCTCTAGGCACAGGTGTTGACTTAGGAGGGGCTCAAGAGAGCCTTATAAGATGATGGAAATGTTCTGGATCTTGATCTTACTGGTTTTAAATGATAGCATACATATGAGGTTGATCAAGCTGAATATGTAAATTTTGTGAACTCTACATGTGATGTACTCCAATTTTAAAAAATTAATTATGAAAAAAATAAGGAAGCCTAATTTTGAACTACTTGAAGTGTTATATCTTAAACACTTGGTTAAACACAGGGTCAGCTACCTAACAAGTTCTCAATAGGTAAAAACAACTCTAGTGCACTACTAGTGAATATAAGTTTTAGATTTGAAATTAGACCTAATTTTGTAGCACAGCTTCATTATTACTATATGACTTAAGGCAAGGCCCTTACATTGGGAATTTTTCTGACTGGAAGAACCGAGGATGAGTTGGGAGAAGTATAAAAAAAATTCTTAAGAAGTTTAGGCTTGGTTTATGATCCCCCACTACTGAGAAATAGCCACAGACATTCAGGGTGGGCCTCAGCAGCTATATATGTACAGGAATCCCCTGCTTTTCAAAAGTTCACTTGACACCATTTCACTTTTAATGAAAAACGTACCTTGGTACCTGTTTTAATTAAGCAAAAGGAAATCCAAGGAGGATTTTTGTTTTTACAAAAGAACACAAAAAGTGAAAATAGCATTCAGCGTTTGTTTCGCAGTGAGCTGTTACAGCAGGTGGCGTGTACCCTGAGCAGCGAGAGTGGCACTTCTAAACTGCTTCCTTGAAAAGACACAGCCTCTCAGCATCAAGTTATCATACTTTGAACTGTCTCTGAGCATCTGTGCTTTATCTCCACTAATTTTGTGCATCCTTTAGCAAGTTGTGTCCTAAGGTAGTTGCTTCTTCCCTTTATATCATTGAGGTTTCAAAATGTTTCATAGTAACACTATCCTAGCTTTAGCTAGGATGAACCCCTGAACCCTGTCTGAACCAATCAGATTGTTCTGAGAATTTAAAATTGGGATTGAGAAAGTATCAGACGGCTGATCTTTTCCTGAGAAACATAAAATTAGGCCAGGGCTACTTTGGGAGCAGCACGTGGACGTGGAGAGTCAGAGTTATGTCTCTACAGGTAAAGAAACTGAGAAGTAAATGAAATATTTTTATTTCCTTCTCTCTCTCTCTCTCTTTTGACGCTAAAATAAAATCCAGGCAGTTTGATTCCAGTCTGTGTTTTCATGAAGCAGTGCTGACATGTGAGACCTAATAGCTGCTTTGATTCCTGATAATTTTCCAGTTCCTGATCGTAGTCCCTTGTGAAGAGGAATCTGCTCCTTATATTTGAATTATTTGTCATAATTTATTATTATAATAAAATTTCATGTTTACTCAAGTGCATCAGCCACTTGCAACTGAAAGAATCCTGGTCTAATTTGACTGAATGGGAATGCAAATAACAAAATTCAGAGAAACTGAAACTGAGTGAATCAAGGTAGGGCTGCAGGCAGTAGAGACTTTCCTGCCTTAAGATGCTGTTACACAGCAGTGGATCTTTTAGCCAGCCTTTCTCTGTTATTGTCTTAGAACTCAGACTAACATAGTCACTGTTGTAGGGCACAGAGATCTTGGTAGCCAAATATAAAACACACTGGTGCATTGCTTTCTATGTGTGGAGTTTTGAAAAGTATATTTGAAAAGAATTCCAAAAAAAAGTTCCTAGATGAAAGTAGATTGGAGTTGACTTGTGCCAAATTTAGCAAATTATTAGAAGTTAATTTGCCTTTGGTCTGAGACTATACAACCAGATCAAGAAATGACTGAAGGGGCTCATTGAATTGCAACATCATTTTTTCCCATCTGTTTCTAACACTAGAATACCAGAAAATGAAGTTTTAAGAATAGGACTCTCATGGAAGAATAAATGATATTAAGGACTCCAGTTCCTCAGCTTCCTCCAAAACATTTTCCAGTTCCCGTCCCCTGTTGGGCCTCACAAAAGTGTGGTGATCCTTTGTATTGCCTATCATTAGCTGCTAGGATTGGATTGCAGTATGTCTGGGTATATTACTAAATGGCAGACTGCAAACTGCCTTGCCTATTTTCTTGTTTGCTTTTAGGCTAAAGCAGAGAGCAGTGGGGTGGACAGTCTCAATTGTTGCTAAGAAACAGAAGTCCAGAAGAATTGACAAGGAGAAACCAGACCCACTAAAGTCTTCCACACTAGCTAAATACAAAAGGAATCTCCATAAAAGAAAATTAGCAGGCAGTCCTCCACAGTAGAGCAGTTGCATGCCATAAAATCCCAAAGGCATCTCAGACCACAGACTGTGTAGTGCTTGATTGCTCAGTCAGGTCCCACTCTTTGCAACCCCAGGAACTGTAGCCCACGAGGCTCCTCTGTCCATGGGGATTCTCCAGGCAAGAATGCTGGAGTGGGTTGCCATGCCCTCCTCCAGGGGATCTTCCCAACTCAGAAATTGAACACAGGCCTCCCACATTGCAAGTGGATTCTTTATTATGTGAGCCACCAGGGGACTGCAAGACTACTTCAATCCCTCAAACACCTGTTTTCCAGTACAAATGATTCTGCACCAGCTAGAAGTGGGTATCCTTACACCAAATGAAGAATCATAGTGTCCCTTGTCAAGAGTGGCCCTGGAGGACTCAGTACAAGAGAATTCAAATTGGGTACAGACAGATTTTCAATGACTGACTTGGCAATGGGTCAGTTATCTCACATCTTATAAGATTTCAAGGGCCTCTTGTTTACAAGGACTTCTCTGGTGATGGTGTTCAGCCACTGAATTGTGTTCAGCTCTTTGCAACCCCCTGGACTGCAGCACACTAGTCTTCCCTGTCCTTCACCATCTTCGGGACTTTGCTCAAACTCAGGTCCATTGAGTGGGTGATGCCATCCAACCATCTCCTCTGTCATCCCCTTTTCCTCCTGCCTTCAATCTTTCCCAGCATCAGGATCTTTTCCTATGAGTCAATTCTTCACATAAGGGGGCCAAAGTAAGGAGCTTCAGCTTTAGCATTAGTCCTTCCAATGAGCATGTAGGGTTGATTTCCTTTAAGGTTGACTGGCTTGATATCCTTGCTGTCCAAGGGACCCTCAAAGTCTTCTGCAGCTCTGCAGTTCAAAAGCATCAGTTCTTCAGCACTCAGCCTTCTTTAGATGTTCCAATTCTCACATCTTTACATGACTCAGCAGGAAATAACCCATCTATCACTGCAGGAGACGTGGCTTAGGAAGATCCTCTGGAGAAGGAAATGGCAACCCACTCCAGTATCCTTGCTTGTGAAACCCCATGGGCAGGGAACCTGGAGGACTACAGTCCATGGGATCACAAAGAGGCAGACACAGCTTAGTGACTAAACAGCAGTTTTGTGTCTCACTCCTACTGGGCACAATATATACTTTAGCTAGCTAGTTAAATTTATATTTAGTCTGCAGACTCCAGAATTGAAGTATTTCTTGTATGATCTTTGTATACCTATCCTAGGGCTAGTTATATGGAAATTGGTGTCAAGGTGAACAAGGGGTTTCTTTTTGGAATTGACATTCTAGTTTGGGAAAGGGGGAAAAGAGAGAGAGATGAGTGAGGAAATAAGCTCACAAATTGGGACAGATTTTATAAAGGAGAAATAGTATAATATCAGAGTAAAGAAAGACGTGCTTAGATGGAAAGAGCAATGGGTGGTCAGAGAAGGCTCTTCAAGCTATAACTGAAAGAGTAAGGTGAGGTGTACTGTGGCAAAAACTATGAGAAGAGTAGAAAGGAGAACAAGTGCAAAGACCCTAAGGTAAGGAAGAGTTTGTTACATGTGAAAAACTGAAGGAGGTGAGTATAACTGAAGCATAGTTGAAGCTGGGTTGACCCTGAGATTGAAGAGACAGTTAAGGAACCTCCATTGATCTAGAGCTTTGAAGGCATGGAAAGCATTTGAGTTTTAATCTCAAACATGACAGAATGCCATTGAAAGTTTTTCACACCAGAGAATAGCATAATCTGATTTGCTTTCAACAAGATTGTTCTAGTTGCTATGTAGAAAATGGATAGTAATAGTAGCAAGAGTGACTCTCCACCCTCTAGCTGTCCACTTAGAAGCTGACTCTAAGTATAATGGCTGTTAAAATTAGAGGACTAGCTTTGGAGATGTAGACATGATGGAAACAAGATAAAATGGGAGTATTAAAAAAATATTTGAGATCCTCATTTACCATTCATTGATAAATAGCAATACAAGCATGGCATTTGGAAATGAGACATATAAAACTGCTATAAATATTGAAGATAGTTGGGCATAGAGAAGTGGGAGAGAGGAATGCTATTTTTTGTTATAAAAATTGTGTAAATATGTGTATGTATAACCTTTGTTGTGAAAAGGTCAGAGAGGTGTGAATGGATGGAGGAAATCAGAAGGATTTTTTTTTTTAAGTAGGACATAATAATGTACATTGGCAGACTGGCATGAATAATAAGCAGAGAAGGAAAATTTGATTTAATGGATCTTTTCATCATTGAACTTTTCTTTCTTTCTTTTTTTTTTTTCAAAAATGTACCATACAGTCAGTGTTGGTTTTAAGTTGGTTTTAAGTAAAAGCTCATCAGCTCTTTCAGAGAAGGCAATGGCAAGCCGCTCTTTCCTCAAGTACCCTTGCCTGGAGAATCCCATGGACGGAGGAGCCTGGTGGGCTGCTGTCTATGGGGTCGCACAGAGTCGGACATGGGAAGTGACTTAGCAGCAGCAGTAGCAGTAGTCAAATGGAATAACTGAAGAAGCAAAATATTGAGAAGAAAACAAACTATAGGTATTAAGAGGTAGAATTGCCCATAATAGGAAAAATGACACTTTCAATTTTGAATGGAAAAAAAGGCTAAGAAGCTGAGTACAGATACAGAGAGGAGAGTATCTGTTGGAATGAATATGAAGTAAATCCTCTCATGGTTTCTGTATTCATAATGAATTATGAAGTAGGATCATCAACTGCAAATAGGCAGAGTAAAGGAGTTTGACATAATGGGGGAAAATGAGATATTTATCTTAGAAAATGTGAACATGAACTTCCTAGGGAAGCACAGTAGGATTGCCAGGTTGTCTTGAGTCTAATTTGCAGTCTGTGTTTATGAATTTAAAGAGAAGTCTTCAGCTAATTGTACTGTTTTTGTAAGTTGCTTGGTTTTCTGCACAAAGAACCAAATTGAGTTCAAGCAGGTCTGGGGTTTTGTTAAGTGAATTCAACAGACAAGAGACTTGGGAGCCAAGGCAGTTATTGTGCTTGAAAAAGAATGAATATAATGATGAACCTTGAAATCCAAGCTGGGTAAACATGGGAGTAAACAGCGGGGAGGTGGGCCATCAATGGACTGGACTTCTCTCAGAGGCCAAAGGCTTATTGCCAGTATAAAGTGAGGCGGTGGACTGAATAAGATGCCCCAAACTGACATTTCGTGGGTAGTGCAGTTATCAGGGCTTACATGGTCTAGGGTTAGTCTAAGATATGAATTGAAGCTATGTAATAGTCTTTGGAGGTGAGGAAGTTAAAGAATTATGTTTTTTTTCTGGTTCTGCGTGTAAAGAGCTTACAAGTTTTTACTTTGTCTTAACGGAGTTAAAAATCAACAACTTTTCTTGGATCTGTAAGTGTGGGGAGGACTCAGGACAGATCTCTGTCCCCAGATTGGAGAGACAGGAGAATTTTGGTGGTTACAGTTTACCTAAGTAGAGATGAGCATAAACCACTGTGGGAACCATCCAGGAGAGGAAAATCTGAACTATAATTGTGAATTGCTGGAAGCTCAGTGCAGACAACTCTTAAAGAGTTAAAAAAAAAAACTTTAGGGAACTCAGTCACGGAGGGTAGGGAGGACAAAATGGTCAAATTTACTTCCAGGAGTCCCCGCAGTAAATATCTGACAAAAAAATCTTCCTGAGCAGGAGGAAAAGGATCCATTCTGAAATATCTCAGAGCACTATGGTCTAAAGAATGCCTGCCCTTGGGGAAACTAGTTAACCAGAGCCCAGTCTCCTAGGATACTATCAGAGCCTACTGACCTAGGGTGAGGAAAATACCCAACTCCAGTGCATTCTAGCCATCCTGTCCCACCTAAGAAGGCAGAAAAAGAAGAACCTGAGAAACACTAGGAAGTACAGTCTGGAGGCAGAGCTCACTGAAAGACTGATACCTAAGCATAGGACTGTAGAATGCTTCCCCTCCCCTCCCCCACATCACTGCCACATTGCTAAAGATCTATTTACTGCAGTTTCTTTTACCTAATACAACATATCCAGCTATCAATGGAAAATTACCAGTTTTGTCAAGAGGCAAAAAACATAATTTGAAGATAAAAAGCATCAAACCCAGACATGGCAAAGATGTTGGAATTATCAGAATGGGAATTTAAAACAACTAGGTCTAGTATCTTAAGGGCTCTGACTAGCAAAGTAGACACCGTGGAAGAACACATGGGTAATAGAAGCAGAGAGTGGAAATGCTAAGAAAGAGTCAAAAAGAAGTGCTGGAGATAAACCAAAAACAAAACAAAAAACCCCACTGACACAAAATTGAGTATGCTTTTGGATGGATCATCTACATGTAATTTTTTTTAAGTCAATGAAAATGACCGAATATTGTCTTGAAAAGGGAAAACATGATAGTAAACAGGAACTAAAGTTGATAATAAATAAGAGAGCAACTGAAAGGAAGAGCTAGAGAGGACTGACCTGTGGTAGAGCTGAAAACATTAGCTTCCAAGGAGCATATATTTTGGAGACAAGCAGGACAGGACTGGGATCTGGTGCCCCAGCCCTGAAATTTGTCATACAGCAGCAAAGAAAGTCTTCACTTTAAAATGATACAGCTGAATCATTATGAGTTTAAGACAATCTAAATTCAATTAATGTTAAGAATGTAGGGCTTAGTTTGAAAAGGACACACTATTATTCAACAACTATGTGTTGAACATCTGTGTTTTTTGCCTTCTGTTTTAAGTGTTTTGAGATATGGCAATCTACAACAACCAAAAATAGTCCCCACATTGTTTGGAGCTTATATTCCTGTGAGGGGAACCAGAAAATAAACATATGGTATACCTAATAGTGGTGCATGTTATGCAAATTCTGAAAGAGTTGAGAATACCAGACCGCCTGACCTGCCTCTTGAGAAATCTGTATGCAGGTCAGGAAGCAACAGTTAGAACTGGACATGGAACAACAGACTGGTTCCAAATAGGAAAAGAAGTATGTCAAGGCTGTATATTGTCACCCTGCTTATTTAACTTATATGCAGAGTACATCATGAGAAACGCTAGACTGGAAGAAACACAAGCTGGAATCAGGATTGCCGGGAGAAATATCAATAACCTCAGATATGCAGATGACACCACCTTTATGGCAGAAAGTGAAGAGGACCTAAAAAGCCTCTTGATGAAAGTGAAAGAGGAGAGCAAAAAAGTTGGCTTAAAGCTCAACATTCAGAAAACGAAGATCATGGCATTTGGTCCCATCACTTCGTGGCAAGTAGATGGGGAAACAGTGTCAGACTTTATTTTGGGGGGGTTCCAAAGTCACTGCAGATGTTGACTGCAGCCATGAAAAGATGCATATTCCTTGGAAGGAAAGTTATGACCAACCTAGATAGCATATTGAAAAGCAGAGACACTACTTTGCCAACAAAGCCGTCTTGTCATGACTATGGTTTTTCCAATGGTCATGTATGGATGTGAGAGCTGGACTGTGAAGAAAGGTGAGGGCCGAAGAACTGATGCTTTTGAACTGTGGTGTTGGAGAAGACTCTTGAGAGTCCCTTGGACTGTGAGGAAATGCAACCAGTCCATTCTGAAGGAGATCAGCCCTGGGATTTCTTTGGAAAGAATGATGCTAAGGCTGAAACTCCAGTACTTTGGCCACCTCATGCGAAGAGTTGACTCCTTGGAAAAGACTGTGATGCTGGGAGGGATTGGGGGCAGGAGGAGAAGGGGACGACCGAGGATAAGATGGATGGATGGCATCACGGACTCCATGAAGAGAGACTTGCAGATAGGTTTCAGGAGCAGAGATATTCCACCATGACAAGAGTGAGGAAAAAAATCATAAGGCTAGAGTATACTTATTCTGTTTATTGAACAGCAAGGAATCTGATGTGATTTCAGGAGTACAAGTGAGTACTCACTTTTAAAAAAGTGTTTATTTTCATTTATACTAATTTTTGTAATAAATTATAAATTTGAGAAAGTGCTTTATTTAGTTAGAAGCTTCTCTCTTTTCATATTTTAAATTCTCAGTAGATTTTAATTTTTCAAACTGAAATTTGAAGAGTTTGGAGACTTGATGTAACAGTTATAATAAAGGTTTCTTTCAAAAAAATTAGAAATCAATTTGATTCTGTAGTTTCTTGGTATTACTTGTTACTGTGGTTCACCTATTTTTTCCCTCTGAGCAGTTAATATCCCTTTAATTAAACAAATGTAGGTAAATATTACATGAAACTATAAATTCATATGTATCACTAGCAAAACTTTCAGAAAAAGTGAGCCTACATAATTTGTCTGAAATAGTTAGCAAAGACTAATAGATATATTTGAATGGAAGGAAAAATAAGTGTGAGTACTTCAAGTTTGATGTCCTACAGGTCTTCCTAGTTCAATAAACGTTTAATTTTAGATGACAGTACATTAATACTTAAATAAAGCTGAATAGAAATTTTCGAAACTGTTCAAACTTCTTTTTTAAAAACTGTCTTTACAGAACAAAAAGTGCACTCCAATAGCGTCACTATGAGAAAGAGAGTGGCCACCGTGTCCTGCTTGTTCTCCCTACTTTCACTGCTGCCTTCCCCTGCCACCATCCTTCCATCCACTCTCAGTAAAGCAACCAGAGGGTTCTTTAAGAACATAAAACAAACCATATCACTCTACTGTTTAACGTCCTTTCAGAAAAGGCCAGCCCCCTTTCCGCGGTCTTCCAAGAGCCTGCATGATCTCACTTCAGTCTAGCTCTCCAGAGTCTTAAGACCCCCCATTTTTCTCCCCCTTACTCATTACATTCCAGTCACTTGGCCTCCTTTCTGTCCTCAATGCTTGCCAAATTCTTTTCCGCTCGCAGGCTTTTGGTCTGGTTGTTTCTAGGCGTGTTCTCCTTCTTTCAGCCATCCTCATGCAGGCTATGCGTTATCCTTCGGGTCTGTCACTTCCTTAAGAGCGGTTTTCTAAACAACATACTCTAAAGGAGACTTCCTCAGTGACTTTACTAGTTATCTTGTTTGTTTTCTTCATAGCCGTGATCATGATTTACAATTTCTTCATTTTACTTGTCTTACTTGCCCTTTCCTTTCTCCCTACTAGAAGGTAAAGTTCCCTAATACTCTGCTACAGTGAAACATTTGGAAAAGCAAAGGATATGTAGACAGTAAGTTTTGTACAATTTTTTAAAGCAACTAAAATGTTACAGTTAAAGTGTAAAATTTCTACAGAAAAGAAGTAAAATCCTAGGACTCTTATTGTCATCTTTTCCAGAATCATCATAGAGTTAACACAGTTACTATTTTAAAGAAACATGATGCTGTAATTCAGTGTCTTTGGGGCAGGAATGGCATGTGAATACTAAATGCCTACAGTGAAAGTCAGCGTTGTCCTTCAATGTCCATTCCACCTTTTCCCCATTGCCTAGTGGTCATGTAATTCAACTTTAAAAGTGGATCCGGTTAATCCTAATTGACTCATGTAACCTAATTCCCCTTGCCACTCTAATAAATTTATAGATGGGCAGGTGTTGGCCAATACATTCATGACATTCCCTAGGCCATAGGGGATGGTTCAGGAATGAGCTGTGACCCAGTTTGTAGTACTCATGTAAAACTGTCTCATCTGCACTTAATCACTCGGTCATGTCCCACTCTTTTCGACTACATGGACTGTAGACTGCCACGCTCCTCTATCCATGGGACTCTCCAGACAAGAATACTGGAGTGGGTTGCTATGCCCTTCTTCAGGGGATCTTCCCAACCGAGGGATCCAACCCAGATTCTTTACCATCTGAGCCACCAAGGAAGGCCAGAACTATCTAGGAATTCAGAAAAGAGATTTCCTTGTTCCAGTGTGAAAGATCAGAGAATGAACCTCTTTTTTCTCTGGGTTTTGGGTGTGTCAGTGTGAAACCAGAAACTGTTAATGGGTTTTACCACCACCAGAGAAGCAGTCTAAGGATGGAGACATCACACAGAGGAGAATGGAACTGAGGGAATCACACAGCACTGGAGCTGGAGCCGCTGAATGAAAGCTGACTCAGGTTCACTACAAACTCCGAACTTCTAACTGTGGGAATCTGTGTACTTCTTAATTCTTAAACCAAGTGGGATTGCATTACTAGAAGTTGAGGCATCCTAACTGATGAAATCAAGCTCTCTCTTAACAACAAGTCAAGAGATATTTAAAATATGTAAATAATATATATATACATTAATATGTATTATTTAGAAAAGTGGAGATTGCTAATGGAAGAAATAGCTTTACATAGTTGAAATGTTTTCTTCTTGGAAACAGGGATGAGAGATGGAGAGAAGGGAGATGAGGCCCAGGCTATTCTTTTCCACTGTTAGCCTTTCAAAACTATTTGATTTCTTAAACATGTATTTTGATTATTTAGATTTTTCCTAAAGACGTTTAGAATTTTTAATTGAATTCATTTATAAAATTATTTCTTTAAATTACTTTTTTTTTGGCAATATGCCACATATCTTTTGGGATTTTAGTTACCTGACCAGGAATTGAACCTGGGCCCTTGGCCTTGAGAGCACAGAGTCCTAACCACTGGACTGCCAGAGAATTCCCTTTAATTGTTATTTTAATATAGGCAATTTAAAGATTAAAATATTTGACATTCTCAATGTAAAAAGGATAAGAAGTTTGAAGACATCTTTGTTTAAATGACTAATGGCTAATAACTTTATATACAATGCTGCAAAGTGTTAAATAACTGAATAAGGACTGAATGGTTGTTTGTTATGATAGATTTCTTAGAATGACATGAATATTTTATATATATGGTTATCATAGTCTATTTCTAATCAGTAAGAATATCAGCTTTTCCTTTTCTTTGTTGTTGTTCAATCACTAAGTCCTGTCAGATTCTTTGCAACCCCATGAACTGCAACACACCAGGCCTCTCTTGTCTGTCACTATCTCTGAGTTTGTTCAAAGTCAGGTCCATTGAGTCAGTGATGCCATCCAACTATCTCATCCTCTGTCATCCCCTTCTCTTCCTGCCTTCAATCTTTCCCAGCATCATGGTCTTTTCCAGTCAGTCAGCTCTTCACATCAGGTGGCCAGCATATTGGAGTTTCAGCTTCAGCATCAGTCGTTCCAATGAATATTCAGGGTTGATTTCCTTTAGGATTGACTGGTTTGGTCTCCTTGTTGTCCAAGGGACTCAAGAGTCTTCTCCAACACAAAGTTCAAAAGTGTCAATTCCTTGGCACTCAGTCTTCTTTATGGTCCAACTCTTACATCCATCCATGACTACCGGAAAAACCATAGTTTTGACTATACAAAACTTTGTTGGCAAAGTGATGTCTCTGCTTTTTAATACACTGTCTAGGTTTGTCGTAACTGTTCTAATAAAGAGCAAGCATCTTTTCACTTCATGGCTGCAGTCACTGTCTGCATTGATTTTGGAGCCCAGAAAATGAAATCTGATACTGTTTCTGCTTTTTCCCCATCTATTTGCCATGAAGTGATGGGACAAGATGCCATGACTTTAGTTTTCTGATTGTTGAGTTTTAAGCCAGCTTTTTCACTCTCCTCTTTCACCTTCATCAACAGGCTCTTTAGTTTCTCTTCACTTTCTGCCATTAAAGGGGTATCATCTGCATATCTGAGCTTGTTGATTTTTCTCTTCACAATCTTGATTCCAGCATATGATCATCCAGCCCAGCATTTTGCATGATGTACTCTGTATATAAGTTCAGTAAGCTGGGTGGCAACATACAGCCTTGATGACTCCTGTGCCAATTTGAACCAGTCAGTTGTTCCATGTCTGGTTCTAACTGCTACTTCTTGTCCTATGTATAGGTTTCTCAGAAAGCAGGTAAGGTGGTCTGGTATTCCCATCTCTTTAAGAATATTCCACAGTTTGTTGTGATCCACACAGTCAAAGCCTTTAGCATAGTCAATGAAGCAGAACTAGATGTTTTTCTGGAGTTCCTTTGCTTTCTCTATGATCCAGTGTATGTTGGCAGTTTGATCTCTGGTTACTCTACCTTTTCTAAATCTAGCTTATACATCTGGAAGTTCTCAGTTCATGTACTGCTGAAGCATGTACTAGCTTGAAGGATTTTAAGCGTAATCTTGCTGGCATGTGAAATGAGTGCATTTGTATGGTAATTTGAACACTCTTTGGGCTTGGAATGAAAATTTACCTTTTCCAGTCGTGTGGCCACTCTGTTTTCCAAATTTGCTAGCACAATAAGTGCAGCACTTTAACAGCATCATCTTTTAAAATTTGAACTAGCTGAGCTGGAATTCCATCACCTCCACTAGGTTTGTTGGTAGTCATGCTTCCTAAGGCCCACTTGACTTGACATTCTAGGAGGTCTGGTGGACAGTGGCTCCCCGATGGTGGATCCACTCCACAGTGGACAGAGACTCCTGGAGAGTGGATCGGCTCCAGGGTGGCCAATGGCAGCCATGAGACTGGGGTGCTCTCCATTCCTGGGCATCATCAGTTTCAGCCTTCCCCAGACCCCCTCCCCAGCCACTCCATCAAGGTCTTTGCCTTGACCCCTGGCCACACATTGACCAAAACCCGACTGTCAGTGAAGATTTAAACACTCAACGAGGACCAGCAATGGGATAGCTAGGGCACCAGGCATGTCATCCACCTACGCTGAGTGGCTGAAGAGCATGTCCCTGCTAGTTAGAGCCTGACAAAACATGGTCCACTGGAGAAGGGAGTGGCAAAAAGCTTCAGGAGTCTTCCCCTGAGAATCCCATGAACAGTATGAAAAGGCAAAAAGATATGACACTGAAGATGAACCCCTCATGTCAGTAGGTACCCAATATTCTACTAGGGTGGAGCAGGGACATAACTACAGAAAGAATGAGGAGGCTGAGTCACAGCAGAAGTGATCCCCAGTTGTGGTTGTATTTGGTAGTGAAACTAAATTCCACTGATGTAAAGAACAATACTGCATAGGAACCTGAAATGTTAGGTCAATGAATCAAGGTAAACTGGGTGTGGTCAAACAGGAGATGGCAAGAGTGAATATAGACATTTTAGGAATCAGTGAACTAAAATAGACAGGAATAGGAGAATTTAATTCAGATGATCATTGTATCTACAACTGTGGTCAAGAATCCTTTAGAAGGAATGGAGTAGCACTCTTAGTCAACAGAAGAGTTCAGAATGCAGTACTAGGATGCAATCTCAAAAATGAGAGAATGATCTCTGTTCATTTCCAAGGCAAACCATGCAACAACACAGTAATCCAAATCTATGCCCCAACCACTATTGCTGAAGAAGTCAAAGTTGAATGAGTCTATGAAGACCTACAAGACCTCCAGAAAGTAAAGTCGCTCAGTCATGTCCAACTCTTTGCAACACTGTGGAGTGTAGCCCACCAGGCTCCTCTGTCCATGAGATTATCCAGGCAAGAATACTGGAGTAGGTTGCCATTTCCTTCTCCAGGGGATCTTCTCAACCCAGGGATCGAACCCAGGTCTCCCATACTGCAGGCAGATGCTTTAACCTCTGAGCCACCAGGGAAGCCCTAAGACCTGCAGAACTAACACCAAAAAAAGATGTCCTTTTCATCATAGGGGACTGCAATGCAAAAGTAGGAAGTCAGGAGATACCTAGTATAACAGGCAAGTTTGGCCTTGGAGTACAAAATGAAGCAGGGCAAAGGCTAACAGAGTTTTGCCAAGAGAATGCACCAGTCATAGCAAACATCCTCTTCCAACAACAGAAGAGATGACTCTACCCAAGGACATCATCAGGTGGTCAGTACTGAAATCAGATTGATTATATTCTTTGCAGCCAAAGATGGAGAGACTCTATCAGTTCAGTCACTCAGTCGTGTCTGACTCTTTGTGACCCCATGGTTGCAGCATACCAGGTTTCCCTGTCCATCACCAGTCCTGGTGCTTGCTGAAACTGATATCCATCAGTTTGGTGATGCCTTCCAACCATCTCATTCTCTGTCATCCCCTTCTCCTCTTGCCTTCAATCTTTCCCAGCATCAGGGTCTTTCCCAATGAGTCAGCTCTTTGCATCAGGTGGTAAAAGTATTGGAGCTTCTGCCTCAGCATCAGTCCCACCAATGAATATTCAGGACTGATTTCCTTCAGGATTGACTGGTTTGATCTCCTTGCAGTCCAAAGGACTCTGTATACAAGGGAGAGGTTATATACAGTCAGCAAAAACAGGACTGGGAGCTGGCTCAGATCCTTGCAAAATTCAGACTCAAAATGAAGAAATTAGGGAAAACCACTAAGTCATTCAGTGGTTTTAGTCATCCACTAAGTCATGACCTTAATTAAATTCCTTACGAGTATACGGTGGAGGTGAGGAACAGATTCAAGGCACTTGGTCTGGTAGACAGGGTTCCAAAAGAACTGTATACAAGGGAGAGGTTATATACAGTCAGCAAAAACAGGACTGGGAGCTGGCTCAGATCCTTGCAAAATTCAGACTCAAAATGAAGAAATTAGGGAAAACCACTAAGTCATTCAGTGGTTTTAGTCATCCACTAAGTCATGACCTTAATTAAATTCCTTACGAGTATACGGTGGAGGTGAGGAACAGATTCAAGGCACTTGGTCTGGTAGACAGGGTTCCAAAAGAACTATGGATGGAGTGTGTTGATTATACACTTTCTCTAAATAATATAACAGCCCATGTTCCCCTTGTAAAATACTTTTCTTTTTCTATTTGAAGCAGGTTTTTTACTCCCCAGTAGATGTTTACAGTGCTTCCGTGTTTGCTCTACATAAAATCTCAGATAATGTTTGATACTTTCCTCCTCTTACTACAAATTCACTGTGTTTTTTCTCATCCAGATTTCAAATGTCATCTGACATATATATTGGTGGAGTGTTTCAGTACCTTCTACAACCACTTAATTTTTATATATTCTAGATACACATTGACATGTTTTCACTACAGAGAAGTGTCCACATGAGGGGAAAATGGTGGCTGAACTCCAGCCTGTGTCCACTCACTGTGTAGTCTGGATTTTGCTTCCAAGAAGAAAGGGAACATTTTGTCATTCACACAAGTCTGTATGTATTCATGGTGGACAAGATTGGAGAGGGAAATAGAAACAGCAATAGAATAAGGTTATAGAGTATTAATATATAATCAATTTCAAATAAGCTTTTTGGAGCACACACTGAGGGTCAGGCACTGAGATCACAGGAATGAAGTAATCGGTGTGCCCGGAATGAGGAGAACCACAGGCCTGTGTGCACAGGGCTACCGCAGTTCATATCTGTTTTCTCATTGTCCCATCTGATTAGTGTCTGCTTTCACCCT
>SJYC01022369.1:0-35831 GCA_006408675.1 Madoqua kirkii | reverse complement strand
TCTCTTGCTTTTTATATGATCTAATGGATGTTGGCAATTTGACCTCCGGTTTCTCTGCTTTTCTAAAACCAGCTTGAACATCTGGAAGTTCTTGGTTCACATACTGTTGAAGCCTAGCTTGCAGAATTTTGAGCATTACTTTGCTAGTGTTTGAAATGAGTGCAATTGTGTGGTAGTTTGAACATTCTTTGAGAATTGCCTTTCTTTGAGATTGGAATGATAACAATATTTTAAAAGCAACTCACCTTTATTGAGTCTTTAAGATTAAATGTAGTTTTTATAGATATAACTCTGTCTTTTTACATTTATGTTTCTTTGATTTGAAGTTTTACTTTTATAGTTTAACATTTATTTACAATATAATAAAATTAAAATATTTTTGTTTATATTTTATTAAACTATTACTATTCATTTATAATTGAATAAAAATAAATATCTCACTACATTAAGTAATTATACTGATAAGCCCAGCTGGCTTAAATAGATCAGGGGATGCATATATAGCTCTTAAAACACTTGCAACTCATGTGGGAGAGTAAAATATTAAGAGGCACTGGAAAGGCACTCTCTGCAAGATTCATTAGATCATGGGCATCAGCCAGCTGGAGTGAGGCATTAAATAAATTGTAGTTAACAGAGCTAATCTGTGACTGATTTTATGGAATACTACTGAGGTTTTATATAGCACCTCTAGTCCCATACTTGATATTTATTAAAGTTGGGGCAAATAATCTCCCCAGAGTTATATTAATACAATTAACTAATAATAAAATTATTCTAGTTCTTGGTAAATTAAGGTCAATACTATGATTTCCAATTTTGCATTCTGCTTAGGCAACTTTGTTTCCCTTTTGCTCTGTGTCTACACCCTTACCTACTTTCTTAATACTCATCTGTCATCCTCTTATGAGCCCATATACTCATCTGGTTTCTTGATGGCTTGTAGATGGTAAGAAGAAGTTAGGCATAATTCCTCGGTGATAAGAGAACAAACTGTGTATGATTTCAATACCTTTAGCTATCAAATTTTTACACCTTGTTTTATGTCCCTGGATATGTTCCAGTGTCTCCTGGTTTATAATCTATGGGAACTTGAACAGAATTTGTATCCCATTGTTGTGTGAAAGTTGTATACATCTTAATTATGTTGAATTGGTTCATAGTGCTTTTCAGGTCTGTTATATCCTTCTACTTTTCTGTTCACTCTATTAAATTTTGAGAGTTTGATATTGAAACTTCAACTAAAAATTTTAATTCATCTACTTAAAAAAACGAATGGTAACATATAGTGAAACTATATGTAACTTTGGTCTGTATATTCCAAGTCTCCTGTAAATATGTTATCACAGTTTCATAATGAAAAAAGTAAAAAAGAAATATTTAAAAAAGAAGTTAGGGAGAACTACCTCAAGCAAAGGTATATTGCAAATGAAAACAAAAATATTTTTTTCCCAAGGACCAAACACATCAAACTTGAATAATCTCTTAGATCTCTTTTCCATGTGATCTTTTTAAAAGGCAAGGTTTAGGAATTGAAAAGAAGAAAAGGAGAAAGCAATTTCCCAGTTAGAAGGATATCTGGGCCTATCAGCTACTTACCCATTAAGGAAGCAAGTTTCTTAGAGAAAAGCTGACTGAGGAAAAACCAGATATCGTATCACATGTACTCACAGGACTTTAAATAGTGCTTCTCAAAGAGGATCAGAAATGTGCTCTGGGGCCAGGTAGGGGGTTAGAAGCATGACAGCTAGGACCCTGTGTCAGTTGTCTCAGGGCAAGACATAAACTGAAAAAGGTTATAAAAGTAATGCTTTAGCCTTTTCACTTGTCACATTAAAAGCTCCAGTCCCCAGCATGGTTACTTAGTTTTGTATTTTATCACTTGTCCTCTTTTAGAGTTGAAGTGAAGCAAGAAGTACCTGGAGTACATAATGTGAGACATTTTCTGTATATACCATATACATTTTAATAATGCAAATTTCTTCCCAGTGTCAAGCCAATCCTTTGTTCCTACAGAGAAATCGAAGCTCCAGTATTGGTCCAGGGTTTCAAACTCTCTTGTATGACTCCCTTCTTGTCTGCACCCATGCTCATTTTCTCTTTAAATCATGCTTTCCTATATACAGGGTCTAATTCAGGGGCCTCATTGCAGCCTGAGGTCTCCCCTCTGCAGCTATATCCTGGACCATCTTTCACTAAATGCGAGGTAAGACTTTTAGCATTTCCAAAATTTTGTTAATCCAATCCCAAAGCCCTCATCAGATTTACTTAACCCAAGTTCCTGAGGGTCAACAAGAATGAGATTATCATGGTAGCTGGTCTCATGAAAAAAATTTAGAAAAATAGAAGAACATTCTACAATCGAACATGATCAAGGCAGCACTGTACACCCTAAAAGCCAATATTTCTCAAAGTATGGTCAGGGCACTTCCTGAATCAGAATCTCCTAGGAAACTGGTTGAAAATACAAACTCATTGTGTGCATAGAATTTTGCTGGGTGGGTGGGAGCAAAAATGGCATTTTTAAAATGTTACCTAGTTGATTTTTAAATACACTAAATTTTGGAACCACTGATTAAATACTAGTTCCTATACAAAAAGAATAATGACCCTAGAACTAGCATATGTCATGGTCTAGATGAGCACTGACTAATGGAAAAATAGTGCAAATCATATGTATGATTTTAGCTTTTCTTGTAGTTGCTTTTAAGTAAAGTATAAAGAAACATAAAATTAATTTTAATAATATAATTAATTTAAATCACTATATCTAATGTATATTTTCAATATGTAATTAATATAAAAATTAATGAGATATTTTACATTTTTTGGTACTAAGTTTTTGAAATGCAGCTATTTTATACTTGAAGAATCTCTCAGTTCAGTCTAGCCTTATTCAAGTGGTCAGAAGCCACTGGTGGTTACTGCTTACTAGATTAGAGACAGCAGGTCTAGAACCACATTGCCGTAACCAGCCGTAGGCCAAGAAAGCATTGGTATTTTCTGGGATAAGAGAGTAAACATAATGTAAAATAAAAAGAAAATAAAATGTTTTTTTTTTTGTTCCAGCCTCACCAAGGGACCAATCAGTTCCTGCTAGCTGTTAGGATCCACTTCCACAGAAGGCAAGCTTTGCGCCTCAGTGACAGGCCTTACCCGAGAGCCTCCCCTCTGCCTTCTCCTGTAATATATTTATTGTCACCTAAGGTTCCCATTGTTTGGCCTTTAAATTTTGAGACTGAAAGCGGCCTGTGCGAGCTGCTTTCATCCCAGCAGAACCCCAGGCTTGTTTGCTTGTACTGCTGCTCTGAGCATGTCCTATCACTCTGTGCAGGGGCTCATTAAGAAGTGAATTATCTCAGCCATGTCTCGTTCCCCAAACCTCACCTTTTGTCAGCGTTGAAATCACATTATTGTTCAGTTGCTAAGTCATGTCCAACTCTTTGTAACCCCGTGGACTGCAGCACACCAGGCTTCCCTGTCTTTCACTATCCCCTAGAGTTTGCTCAAACACATGTCCATGGAGTCAGTGATGCCATCCAACCATCTCATTTTCTGTCACCCCTTTCTCCTCTTGTCCTCAATCTTTCCCAGCATCAGGGTCTTTTCCAATGAGTTGGCTCTTTGCATCAGGTGGCCAAAGTATTGCAGCTTTACCATCAGTCCTTTCAATGAACACCCAGGACTGATCTCCTTTTGGATGGATTGGCTGGATCTCCTTGCAGTCCAAGGGACTCTGAAGAGTCTTCTCCAACACCACAGTTCAAAAGCATCAATTTTGGTGCTCGGCCTTCTTTATGGTTCAACCCTCACATCCATACCTGAAAAATCATAGCTTTGACTCCATGAACTTGATGGCAAATTTGTGTTTATGCTTTTTAATATGATGTTTAAGTTTGTCATAGTTTTTTTTTTCCCAGGGAGCAAGCATCTTTTAATTTCATGGCACATAGCTTTGGCTAAACTTATCCTTCTCACAGTGGTGCAAATATTCTTTTCCATCATCTGTTCTCTTCAGTAGGACCTTTAAGTTTGACATTCTCAAGTGATCTTACCTCCCAAACAGCTTTATACTCGCTTCAATCAGTTAACTCCCCCAGATGTTGCTGATCAGAATTCCGAATTCTGAATCATGTTATTCAGGGCTTCCCTGGTGGCTCAGAGGGTAAAATGTCTGCCTGCAATGTAGAAGACCGGGGTTTGATCCCTGAATTGGGAAGATCCCCTGGAGAAGGAAATGGCATCCCACTCAGTACTCTTGCCTGGAAAATCCTGTGGACAGAGAAGACTGGTAGGCTGCAGTCTGTGGGGTCGCAATGAGTCGGACACACTGAGTGACTTCACTTTCACTTTTGGCTTTCAACCTGAGTGTAGTTTACTCATCAGGACCCTGTTCAGTCAGGTTCAATCTGGACCCTGTGAACATCCAAAAATTTCTCTTGCCTGGATCAGACTGAGAGACCTATTCTTTAGGATTCTGGGTCGTATGGTAGCTCTGTTTTTAGTTTTTTAAGGAACCTCTGCACTATTCTCCATAGTGGCTATCCCAATTTACATTTCCACCAAAGGTGTAGGAGAGTCCCCTTATCTCTACACCCCCTCCAGCATTTATTATTTGTAGACTTTTTGATGATGCCCATTCTGACTGGTATAATGTGATACCTCATTGTAGTTTTGGTTTACATTTCCCCAGTAGAGATGCTGAGCATCTTTTCATGTGCTTTTTGGCCATCTGTATATCTTCTTTGGAGAAATGTCTATTTAGATCTGCTGCCCATTAAAAAAAATTATTCATTTTGGTCACACTGGGTCTTTGTTGCTGCTCACAGGCTTCCTCTAGTTGTGGAAAGTGGGGATTACTATTCAGTGTGGTGCTCAGACTTCTCATTGTGGTGGCTTCTCTTGTTGCAGAGCACAGTCTTTAGGCACGCAGGCTTCAGTAGTTGCAACACATGGGCTCAGTAGTTGTGGCTCATGGGCCCTAGTGCACAGGCTCAGAAGCTGTGGCACGTGGGCTTAGTTGCTCCAAGGCATATGGAATCTTCCCAGACCAGGAATCAAACCATGTCCCCTGTGTTAGCAGGCAGATGCTTATCCACTGTGCCACCAAGGAAGTTCTTCTGCTCATTTTTGATTGGGTTGTTTATTTATTTTTTGATCTTAAGTTGTATGAGCTGTTTGTATATTTTCGAAATTAACCCCTTGTTGGTTACTTCAATTACAAATATTTTCTCCCAATCTGTGGGTTTTCTTTTCATTTTGTTTATCATGTCCTTTGCTGTGCTGAAGCTTTTAAGATTAATTGGGTCCCATTTATTTATTTTTGTTTTTACTTTCATTACTCTAGCAAATGGATCCAAAAAGATATTACTGTGATTTATGTCAAAGATTGTTCCTCCTATTTTCCTCTAAGAGTTTTAAAGTTACTGGTCTTATATTTAGGTCTTTAATCCATTTTGAGTTTATTTCTGTGCATGGTGTTTGAGAACATTCTAACTTCATTCTTTTACATGTATTTGTCCAGTTTCCCAGGACCATTTATTGAAGAGACTGTCTTTTCTCCATTGTATATTCTTGCCTCCTTTGTTGTAGGTTAATTGACCATAAGTGCATGGATTTATTTCTGGGCTTTCTGTCCTGTTCCATTGATCTATATTTCTGTTTTTGTGACAATCTCATACTGTTTTGATGGCTATAGCTTTGTAGTATAGTCTGAAGTCAGGGAGCCTGATTCCAGTTCCATTTCCCTCATGCCTAGGATTGCTTTGTCTATTTTGTGTTTCCATACAAATTAAAAAAAAAAATTCTAGTTCTTTGAAAAATGACTTTGGTAATTTGAGACGGTTGAATTGAATCTGTAGGTTGCCCAGGGAAGTAGAGTCATCTAGACCATGCTGATTCTTCCAATCAAAAACATGGTAATCTTCCCTTCTGTTTGTGTCATCTTCTGTTTCTTTCATCAGCATCTTAGAGTTCTTGGAGTAGAGGGTTTTTGTATCCTTGGGGTACGTTTATTCCCACGTATTTTATTTTTTTGATGTGATGGTAAATGGGATTATTTCCTTAATTTTCTTTTTCTGATCTTTTATTATTAGACTATATCCATCTTACAGCTTCAGTCAGGTTGGAGTTTGCTGCTCCAAAAGACGCTGACTCAAAGAACACTAGACCATGGATAGAACTCTAAAATTGGCCATCGCTCCAACTGTTTTCTAGCCAAAAAAAAAAAAAAAAAAAAAGTGTAATGAGAAATAGGGAAACATCTAGGACAATATCTGATTATCTCACTAGATGGTGGTACCCATATTTAAGACAATATAAAAGAAATAGCCATTATGTGTGAAAATGTGAAGGGTTCAGTTTTGATTTTTAGTATTTGAGTTGTCTCTGAAATGCAGGGGTAAATGTCTAGTAGGCAGTTGGAAATACAATTCTGAAGCTTGGGTTATAGAAAGTTCTGAGATTGGGACAGAGATTTGTGAAGCAGAAGAAAAAGGTAGTAGTTGAAAGTACAGGTGATCTTTAGATTTTGGTAGCCCTATGCCTCTGTTATTACTGATTTTCATGTTGATGATGACTAATTTTTGCCTCACAGTTTAAAGTATGATGTTAAAAATGGGCAGAGAGAATGTCCCTCCTTTTCTGTATCTTCAGTAATATAATGCATTGATTCCATATTTAAGTGTTCTATATACAGGTTTCTTTCAAAGGGAGTTAACTGGTGCAGGAAAGGAAAGGAGAGTAGAGTATCAGTTCAGTCAGTTCTGTCACTCAGTTGTGTCCGACTCTTTGCGACCCCATGAACTGCAGCACACCAGGCCTCCCTGTCCATCACCAACTCCCAGAGTTCATTCAGACTCACGTCCATTGAGTCCATGATGCCATCCAGCCATCTCATCCTCTGTCATCCTCTTCTCCTCCTGCCCCCAATCCCTCCCAGCATCAGAGTCTTTTCCAATGAGTCAACACTTCGCATGAGGTGGCCAAAGTACTGGAGTTTCAGCTTCAGCATCATTCACTCCAAAGAAATCCCAGGGCTGATCTCCTTCAGAATGGACTGGTTGGATCTCCTTGCAGTCCAAGGGACTCTCAAGAGTCTTCTCCAACACCACAGTTCAAAAGCATCAATTCTTCGGTGCTCAGCTTTCTTCACAGTCCAACTCTTACATCCATACATGACCACAGGAAAAACCATAGCCTTGACTAGATGGACCTTTGTTGGCAAAGTAATGTCTCTGCTTTTCAATATGCTATCTAAGTTGGTCATAACTTTTCTTCCAAGGAGTAAGCGTCTTTTAATTTCATGGCTGCAATCATCTTCTGCAGTGATTCTGGAGCCCCCCCAAATAAAGTCTGACACTGTTTCCACTCTTTCCCCATCTATTTCCCATGGAGTAGAGTATAGTTATCAGTAAAACTATATATGATATAGTTATCAGTATACTGATGCAAATCTCATCAGTTTCTCCCATTCCCAGGCAGATTTTATGTCTTAGTTTAGGATTATTTCTCAAAATAGAGTTGAGAACATCATCACAATATTTTAAATGCTTATTAAAAATTAAAATTTATGGGCCTTATCCATGCTTATGAAATTATATATATAATATTCAAACTAATATTTAAGAACCTGTGGCTTGGGGTGATAATTATGATTCTATTGAAGATAAGTATTGATATAACTGCCTTTGAAGCAATTCTCAAACTTTAGTGTGTATGCCAGTCATTGGATGCTTGTTAAGAATGAAGATTCTGCAAGTTTAGGAAAAGGCCAAGAGAATTGCATTTTTAATAAACATTCCATAAATGTGATCACTTAATCACAGTTTGAGAAGTAGTATTGCTTGTTTTTCAAGGGATCCAAAGATAGGTGTAGAATGGGGTTTCTTAACCTAAAGATCCAGATACCCCCAAGGAGCCTATTGTTCACAAAATTGGATGGGAAGAAGATACATCTTTATTTCAGTAACTTCTAACTAAACTTTAGCATTAAAAAGTTTTAAACGTAGGCAACAAGCCACAGAAAAAAGAGCAGTTCCTCTAGAACTGCTAGAACCAAGAGAAAAACAGATATTTCCATATCATATTAGAGTTGTTGCAAATATCTTAAAATATTGTTTACATCCAGTGCGTGCTAAGTCACTTCAACGCAGGGTTGCAACTCTTTGCAACCCTATGGACTTTAGCCCATGAGGCTCCTCTTTCCATGGGATTCTCCAGGTAAAAGTACTGGAGTGGGTTCTATATCCATTACTACTTTAAAATTATGATAGTGTCGGAGAAGACAATGGCACCCCACTCCAATACTCCTGCCTGGAAAATCCCATGGACGGAAGAGCCTGGTAGGCTGCAGTCCAAGGGGTCACTGAGGGTCGGACTCAACTGAGCAACTTCACTTTCACTTTTCACTTTCATGCATTGGGGAAGGAAATGGCAACCCACTCCAGTGTTCTTGCCTGGAGAATCCCAGGGACTGGTGGACTGCTGTCTATGGGGTCACACAGAGTTGGACACGACTGAAGTGACTTAGCAGCAGCAGACTGCCATTAGATCTCATTTAATAAGGAAGCACATGTAATGCTCTAAAATTTTAAAACACTTTGATAACTGTGCCTTAATAAAAGTGATTTCTTTCATAACACTGCATATTTTCAAAGCATTTAGAAATAATTATGAGATGAGGCCTATGGCTTCACTAGAAAGTTTAAAAAGGCCCATGACACAGAAGGGGCTAAGAATCTTAATATAGAGAAAAATAGTCCCATATTGAGATATTAGAGGGGTATATTACTTAATTCTATGAGGAAAAAAATACTTTTTACACATTGAAAGAGATTCTTTTCCCAGCACCTGTTCTTCATTCCTGACTAACTTCACTCTCCAGAATTTCTTCTTGTAGAAGACACTTTCCCTAGGTTTGTTTACTGTTTCTTAACAGTCGAATGACTGTTTTTCATCAAGAATAATAGATTTTAATCACATATCTCAAGCCCATTATGAACATTAATTAATGTCTGACATCTTTTAATGAGGTAGGTGAAAACTATTATTACTACATAGGTGAGAAAATCAGGTCTAGGCAAGTTTGGTAACTTGTTCTTAAGCCATGCAAGAAATTGTGGCTCATTTCCAGAATCAATGTTTATTTTTATATGCAAACAAGTTTTTGATTCACCGTACACCAATCTGTTGCAAAAACAACCTATTTTGCAAAATACTTTATTGATATAGGTATAGAAACAATCTTCCATAAGGAGAAATGTTTGATGGTATCAATATTCATATTACTCAGTATGAATAGCTTATTTGCTGGATTGTTCTCTGAAAAATAATCGATGACCTGGTTAGAGAGGAAAAGCCCCAAACAAAATAAACCATTAAAAACCATTATTCATTTTTTAAATAAAGTGATTAGTTTCTTATTTTCTTTAGAAACTTTACTTTATAAGAGAGTCAGAGAAAAAACAAAATGAACATTAGTCACCAAAATGGATTTACTTTACTTTTGCCCTCAAGACACCATAAGTTAGTAGTCAGCAAGGATTCTGTCTTTTTGAGGTCAGTTTGTTTTTTATGGGTTCATGCTACTTTGATCAATGGCATTTATGCATCTGATCTTCTAACTTTTTTCATTTGACAAGTCCATCTGACTTGACAGTATAAGGACAAAACTTTGAAAATATTTTGTGAGTTGTCTTTTTAAATGGTGTTTACTTTTCTCTATTGCTTGCTGGATTTCTGCTAGCCTGACAAGGAAAGGAAACAGAAGGAGCACTCAAAAAAATAAAAGAAACAAATAAATAATTGAGGGGGAAAGGATAACTCCTCCTTTTATATGTAAAGGGAATAAGGAAAATTAAGTCATTAGACAGACACCATAATGATAATTATCAGAGGCAAAGATACAATGAAGGATGCTAAAATTTATGGGTAAAAGTTTAAGGAGAAGCAGAATATTTGTATAGTCTGAAAGTGTCTCCCTAAGATATTTATCAATGTCAAGCAAGTGGAATAATTACCTGGAGAAACTTGGCAGATACTACCATGTCTCCTGATATTATGTACTGAGCATAACACATCATTTCTATGGTGTTCTTGTCCAAAATGCATAACCTTGATCTAAACATGAGAAAGCATCAGATGAGTATGTGATAAAACAGTTCCACTGGTACTCTCTTCCAAAGTGTCAAGGTCAATAAAGAGAAAAAACAGACACACACTGAGGAGCTGTAACAGTTTGAAGGAGACTAAAGCAGCTGGCTTTGCAGGTAGCGCTACTCTGCCGGCCAAAGATGTGGGATCCCGGGTCAGATCCTAGAACAGAAAATGGGCCCTAGAGGAAAACCAGTCACCACTTTAAAGTCTGGAGCTTAGTACTAATATTATTTCCTGGTTTTGATGACTGTATTGTGGTATATAAAATGTTAACATTAGGGCAAGCTGAATAAAGGGTATATGGAGACTATTTTTACTATTACTATTTTTGTAACTTTTCTGTCAATTTGAAATCATTTCAGACCTAAAATTTTAAAAATCAAAGGAGCATTTATAGCAATTTTCTGAAATAATTGCTTGTTGGTGATGGGGAAAAAGATTTTGATGGCTTCAAAATATCTGGATAATATATTTTTCCAACTAATTTCAATAACTCTTTATCTTGTATTGTTTTAAGAACTTTACCTCTTACAGATGCTTAGAAGATCATAGCCTTTTTCTATATGAAATACTCTATTCTTTTTTCTCATATGACATAGGTACTCAAAACTATTTTTATAGTATATCAATAATGATTGCTGTCTTACCCACCCTGCTTTTCCCTGCTGAACTCGCAGGGCTCTCCTAAAGTATAACAGGATAAAGGAAGCAGAAAGTGTTTTGCAAGTTGTAAGCACTGTCCAAGTATAAGGTGTATTATACTTTCTCTGTACTCCAGCGATATTTCTACTTATTTCCCAGGTGCATGTGTGCTAAGGTTGTTCTGTAGAGTTGTGTCCAACTCTCGCGACCCTATGGGCGGTAGCCTGCCAGGCTCCTCTGTGCATGGGATTCTCCAGACAAGAAGACTGGAGCAGGTTGCCATACCCTCCTCAGGGGATCTTCCCAGCCCACAGAGGAACCCGCATCTCTTAGGTTTTCTGCATTGGCAGGTGGGTTCTTTACCACTAGGAAGCCCAAGAGAGTGGTATCAGTCACCAGAGCTCCAGCTAGTCCTATTAAAACACGCCCGCTTCTTCTTTTTTTGACAAGAAGACTGGAGCAGGTTGCCATACCCTCCTCAGGGGATCTTCCCAGCCCACAGAGGAACCCGCATCTCTTAGGTTTTCTGCATTGGCAGGTGGGTTCTTTACCACTAGGAAGCCCAAGAGAGTGGTATCAGTCACCAGAGCTCCAGCTAGTCCTATTAAAACACGCCCGCTTCTTCTTTTTTTTTATTAATTTAAAACTTTATTCTATTTTACAATACTATAATGGTTTTGCCATACATTGACATGAATCAGCCACAGGTATACACGATCTCCCAGTGCCGAAGCCCCCTCCCACCTCCCACCCCACACCATCTGCCTGGACCTTCCCGTACACCAGCCCCAAGCATCCTGTATCCTGTATTGAACATAGACTGGCGCTTCATTTCTTATATGATAGTATACATGTTTCAGTGCCATTCTCTCAAATCATCCCACTCTCTCCCTCTCCCTCAGAAACCAAAAGTCCGTTCTGTATCTCTGTGTCTCTTGTGTTGTCTCACCTACAGGGTCATCATTACTATCTTTCTAAATTCCATATATATGTGTCAGTATACTGTATTGGTGTTTTTCTTTCTGGCTCACTTCACTCTGTATGATCGGCTTCAGTTTCATCCATCTCATTAGAATTGAGTCAAATTTATTCTTTTTAAGGGCTGAGTAATACTCCATTGTGTATATGTACCACAGCTTTCTTATCCATTCGTCTGTTCATGGGCATCTAGGTTGGTTCCATGTCCTATTAAAACACGCCCACTTCTTTGTTCCTCATGTCTATTCTCTTCTATGCCATATGAAATTACAGATATAAGAAGACATTTTGGAGTAGGATGAGGCCATAGAAGTAATCTAACTCAGTGTCACATAAATAAATCTCATTTGGAGAATCATCTAGTGAGAGCATTTCAAACTGTATTTCTGGACCCCTGAAATCATAATCTATGGGGCTGTTGTTTAGTCCCTCTTGTCTGACTCTTTTGTGACCCATGGACTGTAGCCCATCAGGCTCCTCTGTCCATGGGATTCTCCAGGCAAGGATACTGGAGTGGACTGACACTTCCTCCTCCAGGGGATCTTGGAAACTGCAGCTCCTGCCGCATGTTCTGCATTGCAGGTGGATTCTTTTACCACCAGGTGTAAGAGTCGCCAGATACATATCTGCAAGGCAAGTATTGCAATTTCTCGAGGCTTTCCTGACCCTCTCTCTCAAGGAAAAATTAGTTGTATTCAGCGTTGTTTATGTGCATGCACGCTAAGTTGCTTCAGTCATGTCCGACTCTTTGTGACCCTGTGGACTGTAGCCCTCCAGGCTCCTCTGTCTCTGTTCAAGGGATTCTCTAGGCAAGAATACTGGAGTAGACTGCCACGCCCTCCTGCAGGGGATCTTCCTGACCCAGGGATTGACCTGGCATCTCATGTCTCCTGCACTGGCAGATGAGTTCTTTACCACCAAGGCCACCTGGGAAGCCCCAGCTTAGCTCACTCACCTAAGCAAAGTATACACATCAATTGTTTACATAATTGTTTCTTGTTCTAGATTGTATCCCAGAAATTAATATCTATCAAAGATAACGTATACTCTTTTTAAAAATAAATTTGGTGAATTTGTCTCAGTTCCTCTATCTGTAAAATGTGAGCACTTCTAAATTTGCCTGCCAGTAGTAACCAGCTGAAATGTATATTTAAATACAGGTTTTAGAGTCCCTCCTCCTGCCTCTAGGCTTCCCTGGTGGCTCAGCCTGGAATGTAGAAGACATAGTAGGAGCTACAGTTTTGATCCCTGGGTCAGGAAGATCTGCTGGAATGGGAAATGGCAACCTATTTCCCAGTATTCTTGCCTGGGAAATTCCATGGACAGGAGCCTGGTGGGCTACAGTCCATGGGGTCACAAACAGCTGGACATGATGGAATGACTGATGACTATTTATTTGGCTGCACCAGATCTTCATTGTGACATGCAGGATCTTTAGGTGCAGCACGCAAATTTTAGTTGTGACATATGGGATCTAATTCCCTGACCAGGGATGGAACCCCGGTCCCCATGTTTTGGGAGCACGGAGTCTTAGCCAGTGGACCACCAGCGAAGTACTTCTATTCATTTACTTTTAATCTAATGTTCTTTGTATTGAAAGCAGGTTTCCTGTAGATAGCATATAGTTGGGCTGTGTTTGTTGATCCCCTCTGACAATCACTATTTTTTAATTGGTGCATTTAGATCATTGAGATTCAAAGCAACTTTTGATATAGTTGGATTAACATTTACCACATTCATTACTATTTTGATTGTATACAAGCTTTGACAATTATAATAGGTTTCCTGTAGATAGCAGATAGTTGGGCTGTGTTTGTTGATCCCCTCTGACAATCACTATTTTTTAATTGGTGCATTTAGATCATTGAGATTCAAAGCAACTTTTGATATAGTTGGATTAACATTTACCACATTCATTACTATTTTGAGTTGTATACAAGCTTTGACAATTATAAAGCTGAAATAAACATGCACAGATAGATTTTTGTGTGCACAGACGTTTTTAGTTCTCTCAGGTAAGTTTTGGGAATAAGACTACTGCTGCTGCTGCTAAGTCGCTTCAGTCGTGTCCAACTCTGTGCGACCCCATAGACGGCAGCCCACCAGGCTTCCCCATCCCTGGGATTCTCCAGGCAAGAACACTGGAGTGGGTTGCCATTTCCTTCCCCAATGCATGAAAGTGAAAAGTGAAAGAGAAGTCACTCAGTCGTGTCCTACTCTAGTGACCCCATTGACTGCAGCCTTCTAGGCTCCTCCATCCATGGGATTCTCCAGGTGAGAGTACTGGAGTGGGGTGCCATTTCCTTCTCCTACTCCCACATAATTACAACTTTTGTCAGATATTTATGAGAGTCTAGTCAAGCTCCTGGAGGTAAATCTCATGATATTCTAAATATTATAGATGAATCTCCCTGGAGTTTTCAGTTCTCAGTTGTTTGCTCTCAGTTGCTAAGTAATTTGCCAATGACAGTTCAGGCTTTCCTACCCCAGTGCTAGTTCCTGACGCAGTTCCTGGTCACCAGGCTCTGCTATGGTAGACCACTGCTCTCTCTAGGCACCTGTCTATCTCTCAAATCTTGGGATTAGTAGTTTGTCCTGTGTCCTGCCCTCTCCTATGAATCCCAGGTGAACTGTTGAGTTTTCATTGTCTTTAGTTTTGTAATTGTTATCGGATAGAATGGCGACTTCCCAGTTCCTTACATGCAGAGCTAGAAACTGGAACTAAAAACATATACATTCATTAAAAGTCAAGCAAGATAAGGATCTAGAAAATACTTTTGGATTTTTAAATAATGTATGTTGTTGGTGACTGAGCTGTTTTGATGAACTGGGGCTCATTGAAGCCTACCTGCGTTCTGTTTCAGAGGAAGTGAGGTGTGTAAATGAAAACATGTAGTGTGCATAACTTTTAAAAGAAATTCAGCTATAAAGGGAAGAAGGGAAATAGATGGATGAGAATGATAGCCCACAAAAATTTTTAATTTTTTATTAGAGATCAATTAGAAATAAAACTAATAAAATATGCAAATTATAGAGAAAATTATAGAATTTAATAAAAGATATAAAATATCCCATTAAGTAGATATATCATGTTCACTGATGGGGTAGCTTAACATTATAAAAATTTTCAGTGTTCTCTGAATTTATAAATCCTATCTCAATGAAAATACTAATAGATTTTTTTAGGGACTTTGGCAAAATAGATTCCAAAATTCACTAGGATAAGCAAATGTATAAGAATGTCAAAATCTTTTGACAAGAGGTGGTACCATAGATGAATGGATAAAGAAGATATGGTACATTTCAATATATACTATGGAATACTACTCAGCCGTAAGAAAAAATGAAATAATACCATTTGCAGCAACATGGATGGATGCGGAGACTGTCATACTAAGTGAAGTCAGAGAGAGACAAATATATGATATCACTTATATGCGGAATCCAAAAAGAAGTGATGCAAATGAACTTACCTATAAAACAGAAACAGACTCATAGACTTAGAGAATGAACTTATGGTTACCAGCTGGGAAGGATGAGGTGGAGGGATAGACTGTACATTTGGAACTGACATGTACATGCTGCTACATTTAAAGTAGATAAGCAATAAGGTATAGCAAAAAAAAAAAAGAAAGAAAGAAAGAAAGAAAAAAGTAGCATATCATTTTTTTCTGCCTGCTTTCAAGATTATTAAATTTCTTTGTCTTTAGTTTTCAAAATATAGAAATAAATACATTATTAAAAAAATTCAAGAAAACTTGGTAATTGCCTCATCAGTTTTGAAGATATTATAAAGCTGTATTAATAGAAACAGTTTGGTACTAGGGCAGGAAAAGATATCAAAATTTAGAGATAAGTGGAGTCCCTTGAGGAAGAATGCTATTAACTCTACCAATAGGATATAACGTAAGTCTTGCTCTTTGACTTCTTGGAAATGACCTGGTGTCGTTTACCCAGGTGTATGTGTACTGGAAAGAGGGAAGCATTCAGATATTTTGAAATTACTGATAGACTTGGAAAGTGAAGTGAAAGTGAAAGTTGCTTAGTTGTGTCCAACTCTTTGCGACCCCACAGACTATACAGTCCATGGAATTTTCCAGGCCACAATACTGGAGTGGCTAGCCTTTCCCTTCTCCAGGGGATCTTCCCAACCCTGGGACTGAACCCAGGTCTCCCACATCGCTGGCAGACTCTACCAGCTGAGCCACCAGGGAAGCCCAAGAATACTGGAGTGGGTAGCCTATCCCTTCTCCAGTGGATCTTCCCCACCCAGAAATTAAACTGGGGTCTCCTGCATTGCAGGCGGATTCTTTACCAGCTGGGCTCTCAGGGAAGCCCTAAGATAGGCTTGGGGTTGATGCTAATTGCTGGGTATGCCAAATGTTCTTTGGTCAAATCGACAGTCAGGGTTTTTTAAAGGCTAGTTTTATATGTTTATTTCTGGCTCTGCCCGTCTGCGTTGCTCCCTGTGGGCTTTCTCTAGCTGTGGAGAGCAGGGGCCGCGCTCTAGCTGCCATGTGTAGGCTTCTCACTGTGGTGGCTCCTCTTGCTGGGGAGCACAGGCTGCAGGGTGTGAGGGCCTCAGTAGTTGTGGCTCGCTGGCTTTAGAGCACAGGCTCAATAATTATGGCACATGGACTTGGCAGCTCTGAGGAATGTGGGATCTTCCCAGATCAGGGATGGAACCTGTGTCTCCTGTGTTGGCGGGTGGATTCTTTCCCACTGAGTCACCAAGGAAGCTGGGCCGTGAGCATTTATAGAGATTAGATGATAAATGGAGGTTTGGTCTGATTCCTTCTAACAGTGGGCCCAGTGTGTCCACACATATAGCCCTATAGCAGTTCTCTCTGTACCTGAATTTTACCTGAATTTATGCTTCACTGACTAAAGCCTTTGACCATGTGGATCACAACAAACTGTGGATAATTCTTAAAGAGTTGGTGATACTACACCACCTTGTCTCCTGAGAAACCTGTATGGAGGCTAAGAAACAACAATTAGGACCAGACATGGAACAACAGATTAGTTCAAAATTGGGAAAGGAGCATGTCAAGGCTGTATATTGTCACCCTGCTTATTTGACTTGCATGAGAAACACTGGGCTGGATAAAACACAAGGTAGAGTGAAGATTTCTGGGAGAAATAGAAATAACCTCAGATATTCAGATGATACACCCTAATGGCAGAAAGCAAAGAGGAACTAGAGTCTCTTCATGACAGTGAAAGAGGAGAGTGAAAAACTGGCTTAAAATTCAACATTCAAAAAACGAAGATCATAGCATCCAGTCCCATCATTTCATGGCAAATAGCTAGGGAAAAAGTAGAAATATTTTATTTTCTTGGGCTCCAAAATCACTAGGAACAATGACATTCAGCAACAAAATTCAAAGATGCTTGCTTCATAGGAAGAAATCTATGACAAACCTAGATAGTATATTATAAAGCAGAGACATCACTTTGCTGAGAAAGGTTCGTATAGTCATGTAGTCATATACAAATGTGAGAGTTAGACTGTAAAGATGGCCAAAGATTTGATAATTTCAAATTGTAGCACTGGAGAAGATTTTTGAGCGTTCCTTAAACAGCAAGGAGATCAAACCAATCAGTCCTAAAGGATATCAATCCTGAATATTCATTGGAAAGACTGATGCTGAAGCTGAAGCTCCAATACCCACCTGATGTCAAGAGCCAACTCATTAGAAAAGACCTTGAAGCTGGAAGCTGGGAAAGATTGAGGGCAAGAGTAGAAGGAGGAGACAGCACATGAGATGGTTGGATGGCATCCCTGACTCAATGGACATGAGTTTGAATAAACTTCAGGAGATAGTAAAGGACAGAGAAGTCTGGTGTGCTGCAGTCCAAGGGGTCACAAAGAGTCAGACATGACTTAGTAACTGAACAACAAGAACAATATTTCCTAAGAAAATATTTGCAAACTAGCAGATTCTTCACGCCGGCTCCCTGAATTGTGGAACAAGCACTTATATGATTAAAAAGGGCCAAGTGAAAACAACTGTAATTGCCCTGCTCAACCAGAATATTCCTGAGGAGGCTTGTGGAGATTTATGTCAGAATGAAGGTCTTGAGTGATGCAAGAGTGTTAATTTGGCCTGACCACATGGCAGTGGGGTTTTGGAGAGTGATAGAGGATTTCCCTAAACTTAATCAACTGGTGACCCTAAATGCTTATGCTTTTATAGATAAAGTCTCCTCACTCAGACAAAACCACGTAATCTCTGACAACTGGTATACAACTATGCATTGACAAATACTTTATTCTGTCTTTATTAACCAAGAAGCAACAGACTTTCATATGATCAGGTCAACAAGACACATCAACTGTTTGTTTCAAATCCAGGGCTCTTTGTCATGACATAGGGTATAGAATCTATGAAATCATGCTAATAGACCTGTTAGGCAGGAAGTAGTGAAATCAGGAGGCTTCAATAAGATGTATATGTGCCAGAATGTAGAAGATAAAACCTATGAGAATTTGGTTGGTTTGTAGGGCTCCAGGAGTCTGGAATATACTGAGATCTCTTCAAAGTAAAAACTGTGTTAATGTATTTTCCACCTGCTAATGTTAAAAAAGAGATCTGATGATTTGTGGGGCTTTTCAGATTCTGAGGTGCCTCATTGGGTGATTTACTTTGTATGTTTCAGTTCAGTTCAGTTCAGTTCAGCCACTCAGTCGTGTCCGACTCTTTGCGACCCCATGAACTGCAACATGCCAGGCCTCCCTGTCCATCACCAACTCCCAGAGTTCACTCAGACTCACGTCCATCGAGTCCGTGATGCCATCCAGCCACCTCATCCTCTGTCGTCCCTTTCTCCTCCTGCCCCCAATCCCTCCCAGCATCAGAGTCTTTTCCAATGAGTCAACTCTTCACATGAGGTGGCCAAAGTACTGGAGTTTCAGCTTCAGCATCATTCCTTCCAAAGAAATTCCAGGCTTGATCTCCTTCAGAATGGACTGGTTGGATCTTCTTGCAGTCCAAGGGACTCTCAAGAGTCTTCTCCAATACCACAGTTCAAAAGCATGAATTCTTTGGCACTCAGCTTTCTTCACAGTCCAACTCTCACATCCATACATGACCACTGGAAAAACCGTAGCCTTGACTAAACAACTTTGTTGGCAAAGTCATGTCTCTGCTTTTCAATATGCTATCTAGGTTGATCATAACTTTTCTTCCAAGGAGTAAGGGTCTTTTAATTTCACGGCTGCAGCCACCATCTGCAGTGATTTCGGAGCCCCCAAAAATAAAGTCTGACACTGTTTCCACTGTTTCCCCATCTATTTGCCATGAAGTGATGGGACCAGATGCCATGATCTTCGTTTCTGAATGTTGAGCTTTAAGCCAACTTTTTCACTCTCCACTTTCAGTTTCATCAAGAGGCTTTTGAGTTCCTCTTCACTTTCTGCCATAAGGGTGGTGTCATCTGCATATCTGAGGTTATTGATATTTCTCCCAGCAATCTTGATTCCAGTTTGTGCTTCTTCCAGTCCAGCATTTCTCATGATGTACTCTGCATGTAAGTTAAGATGTATGTTTACTGGGTTTCAAATGGGGCTCAGAGCAAGAGAAGGCTGTGAAGCTAGTCCACAGTACAAGCTATTACTCTACCATTTAGGCCATATGAAGCTGCAGGTGTGCAGTTTTTAGGGCTTTTCTAAGGAGCTTCTGGCGGCATCCCATGAGAATGGCAGTGCATTGCCCCTAGGATTTTAAAGCCAAGCCATGCAGAGATCCATTTTCCTTTTGCAAAATGGCACCTTTCTGGCTACTTAATGCTGGTTGGGACTAAATACTTAATTATGAAACACCAAATGACCAGTCTGGGATGACTGTAATGAACTGGGTGTTATCTGATTCCCAAAGCTCTAAAGTTAGATAGGAACAGCAGTACTCCATCATAAAGTGATAGCGATGTGAGACTGAACTCCAAGTCATATTGAATGTATAATTTGCATGAGCTGAAGTTCAGACCTTCATGATAACCTACTTCTGCTGCATTGTTGCCTCTCCTTCATCTCACATCTATGACCTCGGGGGCTGCCCCCTCTGATCAGATGACTGAGGAGAAAGAACTTCAGGCCCAGTTTACACATGAGTCTTTGTGATACGTTGCCATAGATCGAAGTGAATTGCTGCATAATTACGGCCCAACTAAGGTGTGTTCTGATTGATAGTAAGGAAATGAAGTACTTTCACTGAGGAGAACTTCAAGCAGTAAATCTGCTTGCTCACTCTGTCTGAAAGGAGAGATGACCAGAGATATAGATCACATGGGCAGTGGCTAGTGGCTGCTACTGGATATTCAGGGACTTGGAAGATACAATATTGGGAAGATTGGAGACAAGGAAATCTAGGAAGAGGCAGATAGATGTAACTCTCAGAATGAGGACAGAATACGAAGATTTGTCTCATGTGAATTCTTATCAAAAGTCACTGACTAGAGTCTTGCAATTACTAGGTGGAAAAGATGGCAAATTATGTGGATAAGTCCCAGTTCTCTTTCCAGTCACCCCAGTGCTTATCTAAGATCTTATAAACAAAGTGGCGTAAGAGCAGGGATGAAGGTTATGCATGGCCTCAGAAACACAAACTTACTCTCATCAAAGCTAATCTGACTACCACCTTTGCTGAATGCACAGATGGCCAAAAGGGTAAATCATGGCTGAGTCTCTGAAATGGCAACAGTCCCCTGGAAGACCAGCTAGCAGTCTGGCGGCAGGTTGATTTCCTTGAGTGTACTCTTGTTTTGGATACATTTGGGGAAATTTAGCTTCCCTGTTTGAAATGTCTCCATCAGTACCACCATCAGTGAATTTATTAATACTGTATTATCTATTGTGGTATCCCATATAATAGTGTTTCCTCATGTCTGACTCTAGGGTTCTCCCAAATTCTCAGGAAGTCTCTGAGGTCAAACTTGTGTTTTATTTATTTATTTTTATAATTTTAATTTTATCAGAACACAGTTGATTTGGGCTTCCCTGGTAGCTCAGCTGGTAAAGAATCCTCCTGCAATACAGGAGACCTGGGCTTAATTCCTGGGTGGGAAAGACCCCCCGGAGAAGGGATAGGCTCCCCACTCCAGTATCCTTGGGCTTCCCTGGTGGCTCAGACAGTAAAGAATCTACCTGCAATGTGGGAGACCTGGGTTCTATCCCTGGGTTGGGAAGATCCCCTGGAGGAGGGCATGGCAACCCACTCTGGTATTCTTGCTTGGAGAATCACATGGACAGAGAAGCCTCATGTGCTATAGTCCAGGGGTCATAAAGAGTTGGGCACGACTGAGTGACTAAGCACAGCAGCATAGTTGATTTACAGTGTGTTAGTTTCAGGTGTATAGCAGTGATTCAGTTATACATGTTTTAATGCATATATTGATTCCTTTTAAGATTCTTTTCTCATACAGTTTATCACAGAATATTGAGCAGAATCTCCTATGCTATATAACAGGTCTTTGTTGCTTATTGTTATTGTTCAGTCGCCAAGTCATGTCTGACTCTTTGTGACCCCATGGACTACAGCATGCCTTGTTTTCCTGTCCCTTGCCGTCTCCTGGAGTTTGCCCAAGTTCATGTCCATTGCGTCAGTGATACCACCCAACCAGCTCATCTCTGTCACCTCTTTCTCCTCCTGCCCTCCATCCTTCCCAGCATCAGGGTCTTTTCCAATAAGTTGGCTCTTCACATCAGGTGCTAAAGTATCGGAGCTTTAGCTTCAGTGTCAGTCCTTCCAGTGAGTATTCAGGATTGATTTCCTTTAAGATTGACTGGTTTGATCTCCTAGCTGTCCAAGAGACTCTCAAGAGTCGTCTCCAACACCACAGTTCAAAAGCACCAATTCTTCAGTGCTTTGCCTTCTTTATGGTCCAGCTTTCACAACTGTATGTCATTGCTGAAAAGATCATAGCCTTGACTACACAGCTCTTTGTTGGCAAGGTGATGTCTGTTTTTTAACACCCTGTCTAGGTTTGTCATACTTTCCTTCCAAAAAGCAATGGTCTTCTAATTTCATGGCTGCAGTCACCATCTGCAGTGATTTTAGAGCCCGAGGAGAGAACACCTGTCACTACTTCCACCTTTCCCCCTTCTAATTGCCATGAAGAAATGGGGCCAGATGCCATGATCTTCATTTTTCTAATACTTCGTTTTAATAATTTAGTTTATTGATTATCTCTCTTATGTATGGTAGAAAGTATATGTTCACCTCAAGCTCCTGATTTATTCCTTCCCTCCAAGTTTCCCTTTTGGTAACCATGAGTGTTTGCAATATATATATATATATCTGTTTCTGTTTTGCAATTAAGTTCATTTTTTTATCATTTAAAAAAGTTAGACTCCACATATGAGTGATAAAATATGATATTTGTCTTTGTCTGCCCTCATTAGGCCTCTGGGTCCATCTGTGATGCTGTCAATGACATTGTTTCATATTTTGTGATTAAATAATATTCCATTGTATATATGTATTATATCTTCTTTATCCATTCATCTGTCAGTAGACATATAGTTTGTTTCCATGCCTTGGTTATTGTAAATAGTGCTGCAATAAATATCAGGGTGCATGTATCTTTTCAGCTTATGGTTTTCTTCAGAGATATGACCAGTAGTGGGATTGCTGGGTCATATGGTATCTCTATTTTTAGTTTCTTAAGGAACTGCTATACTGTTCTTCATAGTGGTTGTAGCAATTTACATTCCAACCAACAGTGTAGGGATGTTCCCTTTTCTCCACACCTTTCCCAGCAAGCCTTGCTGGCAGACTCTTTGATGATGCCCATTCTGACTTGTATGAGCTGACTCCTCACGGTGGTTTTGACTTGCATGTCAGTTTTGATTTCTCTAATAATTAGTGATGTTGGCCATTTTTTCATGTGCAATTTGGCCATTTGTATGTCTTCACTGGAGAAATGTCTATTTGGATCTTCTGCATATTTTAAAAAATTTTTTCCTTCTTTTTGGGCATAGAGCTACACGAGCTGTTTGTATATCTTGGAGACTATCTCTCATCAATCACTCTGTTTGTAAATATCTCCTCCATTCTGTGAGTTGTCTTTTCATTTTATTTATGGCTTCTTTTGCTGTGCAGAAGCTTCTAAATTTAATTAGGGCTTGTTTGTTTACCTTTGTTTTTATTTTCATTACTTTAGAAGGAGGATACGAAAAGATATTACTTCAATTTACAGCAAAGATCATTCTGCCTGTTTTCCTCTAAGAAGTTTAGAGTATCCAGCCCTGCATTTAGACCTTTGGTCTGTTTTGAGTTTTGTTTGTGTGTGTGTGTATGGCTATAAGTTCAGTTCTTTACATGTAGCTGTCTGGTTTTCCCAGCACCCCTTATTGAAGAGAATATCTTTTCTCCATTTTATATTCTTGCCTCCTTTGTCATAGATTAATTGACCATATGTGCATGGGCTTATTTCTGGGCCTTCTATTCTGTTCCACTGATCTATATCTCTGTTTTTGTGCCACTATCATACTGTTTTAATGACTGTAGCTTTATAGTATAGTAGGAAGTCAGGGAGTCCAGTTCCTCTAGCTCCATTTTTCTTTCTCAGGATTGCTTTGGGTATTCAGGGTCTTCTGTGTTTCCATATAAATGTTAATGTTTTTTTTTTTTCTAGTTCTGTGAGAAACACCATTAGTAATTTGATAGGGATTGCACTGAATCTATCGATTGCCTCGGGTAGTATAGTCATTTTGACAGTATTGATTCTTTTAGTCCAAGAACATAGTATATCTTTCCTTCTTTTTGTGTCATCTTTGATTTCTTTCATAAGCATCTTATGGTTTTCAGAGTACAGGTCTTTTGTAAAAACTGTGTTTTACTTAAACTAAGACACTGTTTGCCTTTTTCTTTGTGTTCATTTATACCAATGGTCCAATGGTCAGTAAGACCTCCGACCCTTAGAATGAATCAAGGAAGGGACAAGAAACTAGATGAAAAGTCATAGAATTCTTTACCAGAAACACAAGCTGGAATCAAGATTGCCAGGAGAAATATCAATAACCTCAGATATGCAGATGACACCACCCTTATGGCAGAAAGTGAAGAGGAGCTAAAGGGCCTCTTGATGAAGGTGAAAGAGGAGAGTGAAAAAGTTGGCTTAAAGCTCAACGTTCAGAAAATGAAGATCATGGCATCTGGTCCCATCATTCCATGGGAAATAGATGGAGAAACAGTGGAAACAGTGTCAGACTTTATTTTTGAGGGGCTCCAAAATCACTGCAGATGGTGCCTGCAGCCATGAAATTAAAAGATGCTTACTCCTTGGAAGGAAAGTTATGACCAACCTAGATAGCATGTTCAAAAGCAGAGACATTACTTTGTCGACTAAGGTCTGTCTAGTCAAGGCTATGGTTTTTCCAGTAGTCATGTATGGATGTGAGAGTTGGACTGTGAAGAAGGCTGAGTGCTGAAGAATTGATGCTTTGGAACTGTGGTGTTAGAGACAACTCTTTCGAGGCCCTTGGACTGCAAGGAGATCCAACCAGTCCATTCTAAAGGAGATCAGCCCTGGGATTTCTTTGGAAGGACTGATGCTAAAGCTGAAACTCCAGTACTTTGGTGAAGTAGTTGACTCATTGGAAAAGACTATGATGCTGGGAGGGATTGAGGGCAGGAGGAGAAGGGGACGACCAAGGATGAGATGGCTGGATGGCATCACTGACCCGATGGAGGCGAGTCTGAGTGAACTTCAGGAATTGTTGATGGACAAGGAGGCCTGGTGTGTTGTGATTTTTGGTGTCGCAAAGAGTCGGACATGACTGAGTGACTGAACTGACTGAGGCACTCCCAGAAAAAAATTTTCCACCCAGAATATGTAAATATTCATTAGGGAACTCAAACTGGGACTCAGTAACAACCTAGAGGGGTGGGATAGGGAAGGAGGTGGGAGAGATGTTCAAGTGGGAGGCGATGTAGGTAGACCTATGGCTGATTCATGTCGATGTTTGCTAGAAACCAACACGATACCATAAAGCAATTATCCTTCAGTTAAAGATAAATTTAAAAAAGAATATGAAGTATTCAAGATGAGGTAGTCAAAATGTTTAACTTTACTAAATTTTGATGCATCTAGGATATGTCTGTGTAACAAAAGAGGGGTAGTGCATACAACACTTTACTTTTGATAGGCAAGAAGTAGATTTATTAATATAAGACACTTGTGAGGGATATGAGCAGTCAGGCAAGGGCCTCTGCCCAGAGAACTAAGTGGGAAATCAGATTTATTCAGAGAGATACACATTCCATAGGCAGACGGTGGACCGTTTCAGAAAGTGAGAGCTTTAGCATTTTTTTACATACCAAAGTATAATGTATTGTAGAAAAGCACTTATGCACTATGTAAATTACAAGTTGAATTAGCTGCCTTTTTACTTGAATGAACAATTGACAAATTAGAATTATTCAGACTTGTGTATTTGGCAGATATTTTCTCAAAAATAAATGAAACGAGCCTGTCATTTCAAGGGAACTAATTGACAATATTTTGTTTCCAATGATAATATTCAAGCTTCCAAATAGGTTAGAATTTTTGAAAGCTATCTACCTCTGTGAACTTAAAAATTTGGCAATAAAGACTTTCGATACTATAATGGTGGTATTAATTAATGTGATTTACTTTTGATATCATATAATGGAATGTGTCAGCATTGGAAGGTCTGAATAACTCAATGAGCCAATATTTTTGAAATGATTGAAGCACAGTGTTCCAAAATCACACATGCTAACAGATTCATTTAAAGTGTAAGATAGGCCAGTAGTTTTAATGTAACACAGTACATTAAACAACAAATTTAAGTTAAAGGCAAAAGACAATTGAGAAAACTATCTCTAACACATAGTAACACACTGTCAGAAATAAAAAGCTTTTTATATTATTAATAATAAGTATAACAGATCATTGAGCTGTTTCTAGTTCTTCAGGTATAAAAATGAAGTAGGTTTTTAAAAAGAAAAAACAAACCATTGCTTGAAAATATGCTGTGTTTAACTTTCCTTTTTTATCCCTTAACATTTTCCTGGACAGATTCCAAAATCTTATAGGGATTTTGTTATTAAATGAGTCCTGAATAGTTTAAGACCACAACTTCATATCTGCATCCCTGGTACCAATAGAAGCTATGTCTCTGGGCGGTGGGAGTGACTTCAGGAAATGGGTGTAGGGAGTTGAGGAAACACTACAAAAACTGCCTAGCCTGGTGCTTTATCTGGGGTGGCAGACAGGGGTGAGAAGAGACTGGAAGAAATAGCACTGTTTCTGCTACCTCTTTCTCCCTCAGAGGAAGGAAGAACTCTCTAGTGAAAACTTTTGGTGACATTTTGGCACAATGTATCTCTTTAGCATGTAGGACACTTTGTACCTCTGAACCTCAACTTTAAACCTGAACCTAGATTCCAGATAGTCGACATCCTATTCTGCCAGAAGAATACTAATACTGCAGTAAAAAAAAATGACCAAAGTGCTTAAACAGAAAATTCCCAGGAAAACGAAAGACTCACTTTTGTCATTTCAGATGACTTAAAAAATTATTATACTATTATAATAATTTTACATATTCAACTCAGTTCAGTCACTCAGTCGTGTCCGACTCTTTACGACCTCATGAACTGCAACACGCCAGGCCTCCTTGTCCATCACCAACTCCTGGAGTCCACCCAAACCCATGTCCATTGAGTCAGTGATGCCATCCAGCCATCTCATCCTCTGTCGTCCTCTTCTCCTCCTGCTCCCAATCCCTCCCAGCATCAGGGTCTTTTCCAATGAGTCAATTCTTTGCATGAGGTGGCCAAAGTATTGGAGTTTCAGCTTCAGTATCAGTCCTTCCAATGAACACCCAGGGCTGATCTCCTTTAGAATGGACTGGTTGGATCTCCTTGCAGTCCAAGGGACTCAAGAGTCTTCTCCAACACCACAGTTCCAAAGCATAAATTCTTCAGTGCTCAGCTTTCTTTATAGTCCAACTCTCACATCCATACATGACCACAGGAAAAACCATAGCCTTGACTAGATGGACCTTTGCTTGCAAGTATTACCATTAAAATGATAATACTGAGATGTTTTAAGGTTCTAGTATAGTGGGCACTTTTCATTTGCTATTAATGGAACTTTAAACCAGAATAGCCAGTTGATGACCTGTGTCAAGAAATGCAGGTACATCCATACTCTGATATACTAAGACTCCTTCTAGTAATCTATTCAAGAAAATGACTATAGGTGCTATCAAGGCTATATGAGTAAAGCTAATTTTCATGAAATTATAAGAGCAAAGATTACAACCATTTATATGATAATAAAGAGAATAATTAAATTATGGTGTAACCATATGATTTAAATGGTGTATAGCCAAGAAAGGCAAAATACTGTATGTTTTCACTTTTATGTAGAATCTAAAAAACAAAACACATGAGCAAACATAACAAATCAGAAACAGACTCACAGACACAGAATAAAATAGTGTTTGCCAAAGGAGAGGAGGGTGGGGAAGGAGTGAAATAGATGAAGAGGATTAAGAGGTACAAAGTACCAATTATAAAATAAATGAGTCACAGAAATGTAATGTATAACACAGGGAACGTTTGGTAATGACTTTTTGTGGTGTGGAATCTAAAAATATCAAATCACTATGTTCTATGCCTGAAACTATTATAATATTTTAAGGCAACTATGTGTGTTCTCAGTTGGTTCTATAGTGTCCAACTCTGTGCAACCATATGGACTGCAGCCTGCCAGGCTCCTCTGTCCATGGGATTCTCTAAGGCAAGAATATTGGAGTGGGTTGCCATGACTTCCTTCAGGTGATCTTCCTGACCCAGGGATCGAACCCATGGTGTCTCCTGCATCACAGGAGAATTCTTTACATCTGAGCCACTGGGAAGCCCAAGTCAGCTACACTTCAATAAAAAGAAAATATAACTGTGTTCATCAGAGTTCTCCAGTAGGATACATAGATAAATAGATCAATAGATAATTACTTAAGTGTACACTTGACCTTGAACAGCACAGGGCTTAAAAGCTTTGAACCCCCAGCTGTAAAAAATCTGTGTATAACTTTTAACTTCCCCAAAGCTTAACTTATACTCTGCTCTTGACCAGAAGCTTTACCAATAGCATAAACGGTTGATCAACAGACATTTTGTATGTCTTATAAACCGTATTCTTGCAACAAAGTAAACTAGAGAAGAGAACATGTTATTAAGAAAATCACTAAGAAGAGAAAAACATTTATAGTACATAAATTATGTATTTATTGAAAATAATCCCCACTAAGTGGACCTGTGTTGTTCAAGTGCCAACTGTGTTTGTCAATAAATAAAATTATTTATTGAATACTTTTACATAGTTAATTGCTTACCTAACGATATTAAAAGTATAGTCTTTTTAGAGTTTAGAATAAGGAAGAGAACATATGCATGTAAGCTAAATACCCATAGGCTATAAGGAGCTGTCAGTATTAGGAACACAGGAAATGCTATAGCAGCTCAAATTCCAAGGAATGATTGTTTTTACAAGGGACGGTGGCAGCCGAGGAAGCAAGGTGTAATTGGGCTTCTGGGAAAGAATAGAATTTTTTTAAAGAAGAAGAAGGAAGAAGAGAAATAAAAGCAGAAGGAACAGTATCAAGAGACCCTTGAGATTTACTCCTAGGGCTGCCGTAGCCAAGTACCGACTGCATGGCTTGAAACGATAGAAATTTTTTGTCTCATAGTTCTGGAAGATAGAAATTCAAAAATCAAGGTGTAGACGGGGTCATGCTGTCTTTGAAACCTCTGGGGGAAGCCTTTCTTTCTTCTCCCCGGCTCTAATGGTTTGCCAGCAACCTTTGGTGTTCCTTAACATGCATCACTTTAATCTCCCACCTTCACGCGGTGTTCTCCCTGTCTCCATATCATCTTTCTTCTATTCATGTCTGTCTCTGGATCCAAATTTCCCCTTTTTATAAGAATACCAGTCACATTGAATTCGGGCCCCTCCTAGTGACATCATGTTAACTTGATTGCCTCTCTAAAAATCCGTTTCCAAATAAGGTCACTTCTGAAGTATTGGGATTTTCACATACCATTTGGGGTGGGGGGTGAGGGCAGCTATAATTGAACTAATATAGTAGTTTTATGGAACAGTGATTTGGAGTAACAGCTGTTTGTTCCTTGGAAGGAAAGCTATGACAAACCTAGGCAGCGTGTTCAAAAACAAAGATATGATTTTGCTAACAAAGGTCCATATAGGTCCATCAAAGCTATCGTCTTTCCAGTAGCTGTGTACAGATGTGAGAGTTGGACCATAAAGAAGGCTGAGCACTGAGGAATTGATGCCTTCAAACTGTGGTGCTGGAAAAGACTCTTGAGAGTCTCTTGAATGGCAAGGAAATCAAACCAGTCAATCCTAAAGGAAATCAGTCCTGAATATTCATTGAAAGGACTGATGCTGATGCTGAAGCTCCAATACTTTGGCCACCTGATGTGAAGAGCTGACTCACTGGAAAAGACCTGGATGATGGGAAAAGTTGAAAGCAAACGAAGCGCAGGATGGCAGAGGATGAGATGGTTGGACAGCATCACCGACTCAATGGATGTGAATTTGAGCAAGCTCCAGGAGACAGTGAGGGACAGAGGAGCCTGGCGTGCTGCAGTCCATGGGGTCACAAAGACTTAGCGCCTGAATAACAACAGCAGTAAGCTTGGAGAGACCTGCTAGGCCACGAACACTAGACTCAGGAAATAAAATTTTTTTAAATAGATAAATAGGTGATGAAGAGCCCCTGAACATGCTCAGGTAATAGGACTGAATTCATGAACCTCCTTCACTTCCCTGCCAAGCTTCCACTGAAATGGCAGGAAAGCTATCTTTGCTCTTCAGGTTTTATTTGTTTGTTTTAGTAATGAGACCATAGCATCACTCTTAAGTAGGTAAGATGAGGAATAATAGGAGGTAGAAAGCAAATGGTGTCAGATGGACTGAGGAAGAACAGAGGAAACAGCACCATGGGATGTGGAGGGGAGCTCTGTTCTTCCTAGGAGAGCTCTGGAGAAGCTCTGGGCTGGATCCATGCAAAACAAAACAGAACAAGTGGGACATGAAGAAATCTACAATGTTTTTATGTATAAAAGCTGCCAAGAATGTCTATGAACTGGAAAGTCTATTCAAAATTTGCACTGCTGACACTGTCCAGTGACTGTAACTATAGAGACTCATCACATAAAACCTACAATGAGTTTAATTTTCACAGGCCTCATGTTGGGTAATTGTCCTTGATATACGGCTTTATAGTGACTTCATTCTCATTTAAGAGCAACTTTATTTCTGGAGAACTTCACTCTGCAAAAATTATTTATCTATAGCTGTTTTGCTTTAAATCAGTGCAAAAATTCTCTCATCCAAATGGTAAATACCTTGTTGAAGATGCTGTCACTGTAAATCCAACTTAATTATATTCTCAGTTTGAATCCTGGATCAAGATCACACTCAAGAGGGCAAAGTACAAAGTCAAATTTTTATACAGGCGTAACTGTTCTCCAACATAAGTTGTAAACAATTAAGATTCCAACTTTTACACTTATCTCTGAAGCAGTCACAGCAAGCTGACTTTCAAAAGCCAACAAACCTTATGACAAAAGCTAGCTTAAATGTAATATTGCATATTTTTAGGCATTGGAAGAAAATATATTCTTTTGGTCTCAAAAATTTTAGATTACTTATTAGAAATGTCACAAAATGTTGGAGCAAATAGTCAATGAGCAAAATATTCAACTGTAGTCAACTGCTGAAATCTTAAAAGGACGAAACTGCCATATATGTCCCTATTCTTTGCCATGGGAGTTATTTTTCTGGTCAGTTCTATTGAACTGAACAGTCATGTCCAACTCTTTGGGACCCCATGAACCGCAGCACGCCAGGCCTCCCTGTCCATCACCAACTCCAGGAGTCCACCCAAACCCATGTCCATTGAGTTGGTGATGCCATCCAACCATCTCATCCTCTGTTGTCCCCTTCTCCTCCTGCCCTCAATCCCTCCCAGCATCAGACTCTTCCAGTGAGTCAGTTCTTCGCATCAGGTGGCCAAAGTACTAGAGTTTCAGCTTCAACATCAGTCCTTCCAGTGAACACTCAGGACTGATCTCCCTTAGGATGGACTGGTTGGATCTCCTTGCAGTCCTAGGGACTCTCAAGAGTCTTCTCCAACACCACAGTTCAAAAGCACCAGTTCTTCAGTGCTCAACTTTCTTTATACTCCAACTCTCACAGCCATATATGACCACTGGAAAAACCATAGCCTTGACCAGATGGACCTTTGTGGACAAACTAATGTCTCTGTATTTCTCTGTAGTGATTTTATTACAATAAAGGGAGGCTCAGTTTGTACCCGTATGCCTGCCAATGAAGGAGGCACGAGTTCAATCCCTGATCTGAGAAGATCCCACATGCCCGGACCAGTTAAGCCCATACCCCTCACCTATTTAGCTTGTGCTCTAGAGACACGGAGCTGCAAACACTCATGTGCAAATACCCACGTGCAAGAGCCCACGTGCCCTAGAGCTTGTGCTCTGCAACAAGAGAAGCCACACCAATAAGACAGAGCCCATAGCTAGAAAGTAGCCCTCACTTGTTTCAAGGAGAGGAAATGCCCACACAGCAATGAATATCCAGCACAGCCAACAATAAATTAGTAAAACTATTTTTTTTAAGAAAGAGAGACTTATTCAGATATGCACTTGTCAGTCTGTCAGAAGAAAGAAGGAAAATCTGTGTGAGTGATGTTTTGTTCTGATTCATATCTGCTTCAAGTTTTAATTGAACCTTAATCTAACGGTCACTGCCCCCTTCCCATCCTTCCTTTTAACTGAAGCCTTGAGGATAGTAAATCTAACTTTTTTATTCCAAACAAATCATTTCAAAATCATAAAGAGAACGGATTAAATGAAAGATCAGCCTTCAGAAAAATGAATGCCCATGTAAAAAAACCCCGAGATGGTGAGATTCAGATCTAGGCTAGATGTATGCTGCTACTGCTGCTGCTAAGTCGCTTCAGTCATGTCCGACACTGCAACCCCATAGACGGCAGGCCACCAGGCTCCTCTGTCCCTGGGATTCTCCAGGCAAGAACACTGGAGTGGATTGCCATTTACTTCTCCAATGCAGGCATGCATGCTCAGTCGCTGCCATTTCCTTCTCTAGGCTAGATGTATATATTTCCATAAATAGTTGTGTAGATAAAAGGGCCCAAGAGACTGCAGAGGATTCTGAATAGGTCCATCTATGGTAATTTAAAGATTCTTCAGATTGTTGTGGTTGATCTAGGACCTGATGTGTTATGTGGTTCTAATCAAAGGAGGATCTCACCTCCTTTTAAATTGCAGAAACTGCAGAACTTTCCTCCTTAGGCATCAGATAAATTATTCAGAAAATCAAGCCAAGATGTTTTGTTCCACTGCAAATCAAAACGGAAAGAATAAGGCATCTCCTTTCCCCAAACAAGGGAGGAGAAGCCAACACTTTGTTTCTAAAGGCCTGAGTTAGAATTTCCTGAGAGTTCTTGTGCCCATAATTGCCACGAAGGGAGTGGGCTGTTGGTCTCCAGGTGGGCATCACAGGTTTAGATAATGACAGAACCCAGACCAGAGTGCTTCTCCAAGTTATCAGGGCAGGTCTGATAAGCTCTGCTGCCTCCTCATGATAACTAAAGTCTGCTGATTTTACTTCTTGTGAGTATGTGTGTGACTCCAAATTTAATTTGATTTAGGAAAATAAAGCAATGTGATACTTCCTGCACCTGGATGTATACAAGACATTTGCATTCTAGGGGCAAGAACCATGCTTGTTACAAGATTAGATCCACATCAGGGCTAACCCCGAGGATTTCAAAGTTACTCTGGGATGTTTGTGCCACTGGTATAAAGTTACTCAGTGCTGGATTTAGTTTCTACAGCTAGCCTGATAATAAAATTCTAGGAGGATGGGTGGTCATTCAGAAGAGCCTAATATCTGTTGTTCATGAACTGTGTTAACATACTTTTATTCTGTGTTTACCTATTATTCTGGCTGTCTTATCTACTCTGCTTTTTACTTCAGTTGTTTTCCCTTTTGTTAATAATCTCTCTCTCGACCAGTTGAGAACTCAAATATCTAAAACCAGGAAGGAAATATAAACTACTAAATAGGGCTTTAGTGAAAACCGATAAGTGGTAACTGGCTCTTGGCTTCAGTGTTGGGGAAGAATATAGAGGGACGCTGGGGGTGGGTTGGCACAATACCCAACACACACGTTCTAAGGAGACTGGTCACCATTCAGATGGTAACCACATGGAAATGTTGGTCCAAAGTTGCCAAATTTTAGATTTTTTAAGGGAACTTGGAAGTCATGCTTATTTCCCCCTTGTGAAATATCCTGCATTTAAAATTGTTGGCTATTCAAATACAAGCTACAGAGACTCCACATTCTACTACAGATTGGCTAAGGTGTGGGACGGCGTGAGATAGAGAAATAGATGCTCTCATGTACTGTTTATGAAAATGTGAGTTTGAGAATATTTCTGTGGAGATCTTTTGACATTGTCTGTCAAAGCTGTATACAAATGCATGTATTCTCTGACTCAGCAAGCCTGCTTCTAGGAATTTACGGTGCAAGGATATTGCATATTTGCAAAGTGACATGTGCATGAGGATATTCATTGCAGCACTTATTTAATAGTAAAATATTGGCGACATCCTAAATGTCCATCAAAAGGGTCCTGTCTAAATGGCTTATGCTACATGAATATAATGGAATGCTATACAGCCATAAGGATAAATAAGGCAGCCTATACATACTAACATGATGTGTATTGTTAAGAAAAGCAAGGTACATAATAAACAGTTTATAGTCTATGCTAACCATTTGTCTTTATATTTTTCAAATAACAAATATGTATTTTATCTTAAAGAAGATATATAATACCTATGTATGTAGTATATTGCTGGTAAGTCACTTCAGTCATGTCTGACTCTGTGCAACCCCAGAGCCCATCAGGCTCCGCTATCCCTGGGACTCTCCAGGCAAGAACACTGGAGTGGGTTGCCATTTCCTTCTCCAATGCAGGAAAGTGAAAAGTGAAAGTGAAGTCGCTCAGTCGTGTCCGACTGTTAGCGACCCCACGGACTGCAGCCTACCAGGCTCCTCTGTCCATGGGATTTTCCAGGCAAGAGTACTGGAGTGAGGTGCCATTGCCTTCTCCATGTAGTATATTAAATGTATTTAAAGATTATCTGTGGAAGAACATAGCGAAACTAGAAGCATGATTTGTCTCTGTGATGGGGGCCTGCATGGTTGGCAAGAGTCAGGAAGGCTATTTACTTTTCACTTGCATCTTTTGTTATTTTTTTGAAGATTGTTTCATATGCATGTGATCATTTATTTTAAAAAATAAACAAAAAGAGGGAACATTTAAAAATGTCTTGTGGCTCAGACAGTAAAGCATCTGCCTACAATGTGGGAGACCCAAGTTTGATCCCTGGGTCGCGAAGATGCCCTAGAGAAGGAAATGGCAACCCACTCCAGTACTCTTGCTTGGAAAATCTCATGGACAGAGGAGCCTGGGAGGCTGCAGTCCATGGGGTCGCAAAGAGTTGGACACAGCTGAGTTTTCACTTCACTGAGTTGGTCAACTTTGAATGGGCCACCAATTTGCAGCCTGTCCTTGTTAGCAGCCCGTCCTGTACAAGTCACTGACTTGTTCTCTTCTCTTGCCTGAGCTCTTTGAGGCTTTTGCCTCTTCCCTCCTGCACCAAGACTTAGCACAGTATCTTCCCCAGAGTAGTTAGTAACTAAAATGAGGAGATAGTCTCCTCATATTTCACTTCTCTCACTCTCTCTTTTTTATTCTTATTTTCCTTCAGCAGAACGCCAAACTAGTCTTCCCCTAGATCTCTGGTCCTTATGCATCCACTCTCTTTCTGCTACCATTCAGGATAAGAACGTGCACATCCTGTTCTGGGTCTCAGCACAACGGTGGCCTCAGCTTTGGCATCTGACAGGCAGAGATGAATTTAGATGCTGGCTACCACTTACAGGTAGTGTAAATCTTTCCTACCTTCTGCAGGTCAGTTTCCCCTTCTGAGAAGCAAAGATGAGAATGGCTACTTGGCAGAATTATTGTGACTTAAAATAAGTAACGTACCAAAACCTGGGGCTTCCCAGGTGGCTCAGTGGTGAAAGAATCAGCTTGCCAGTGAAGGAGATGCGGGAGGTGCGGGTTCAACCCTTCGGTGGGATAGATCCCTTGGAATATAAAATGGCAACCCATTCCAGAATTCTTGCTGGAAAACTGCATGGCCAGAGGAGTCTGGCAGACTACAGTCCATAGGGTCGCAAAGAGTCAGACGTGACTGAGTATGCTTTCTTGCCACCAAAAGTGCCTTTAAAAAAGTGCCCAGTCCAGAGCTTATAACATAGTGAGTGAGCAATAAATGCTAATTCTCAGAGTGATCAATAATGGTTAATTGACTCTCAAAGTCTAAAGCATTCCTCTGTGTATCAAAAATTTTTTTTAGAATCATCCATAGAGTATAATTAATAGTATTGCAGAAAGCATTTTCATTTTAGCAGAAATTAAAACATTAGGCTGAAGGCATAACCCTTAAATGAATATAATTTTAAGTATCAACTAAAAGAGAATTTGTTGTAGAGGAGAGGGAGCTGCGGGGAGCATCTTGGCAAGGAGCTTGGAAGGCCGTGCAAACTAAAGCAGGAGTTCCTGGGAGGCTCCTGGGTGCATCTGGCTCACCTGGGAAAGACATGCAGAACTGGGGTGCTGGGGGAGTATTTAACTTAACTATTGCAAGCATTGCACCCCAAGGGAGAGAGAGCAGTTGGGGATACAGAGGCGGTGAGTTAACAAAGCTACCTCTAGAGAATTTTTGAACTCCTCTAAGGATTTCAGAATCCATCTTGCAATTGGAACCTGAGAATTCCAGATTCTGAGAAATCTTTCTTCCTGCCTCCGTTGCCTGCCAGCTGCTCTGTTTCATTACAGGTAAAGTACATTTAAACTGCACATCAAAGGTAG
>SJYC01022367.1:0-23229 GCA_006408675.1 Madoqua kirkii | reverse complement strand
ATCAGTCCTGGGTGTTCTTTGGAAGGAATGATACTAAAGCTGAAACTCCAATACTTTGCCCACCTCATGCAAAGAGTTGACTCATTGGAAAAGACTCTGACACTGGGAGGTATTGGAGGCAGTAGGAGAAGGGGACGGCCAAGGATGAGATGGCTGAATGGCATCACTGACTTGATGGACAGGAATCTGAGTGAACTCCGAGAGTTAGTGATGAACAGGGAGACCTGATGTGCTGTGATTCATGGGGCCACAAAGAGTCGGACCAGACTGAAGGACTGAAGTGAACTGAACTGAAAACAGAAGATTGAAATGGGAATAATGAACCTTAAATTGACATTTGCTTCTTAGTGTAACTGTATCTGCAACATTTTTTTCAATGCTTCTTTTTAGCGCTGAGTGTCTTAGGAGATTTTTTCATATGTAGTTTTAAATTAGATGTTATGACATTTAATGTACTCTCAGAATTCTGAATTAACTAGCAATTTATAAAAATAAAAATACCACAGGGATTTTCAGATGAACAATCCAATATTGTTCAGAAATGTTAAATTACAGGACTTCCTTAAAGAATTTTCCTGGTGGAAGTATATTTTAAAATGCATGCAGTGTTCAAGGCTGGCCATTTTTTACAGAATAGCTTGATATGTATCGCTTCTTAAAAAAAAAATCTGTCACTACTTTAGTTCTTTCTAAATATTTTCTATATGTGTTATTAATGTTCTCATTTTCAAAGGAGAAAAATATTTTCCAGAGCTGGGCTATTCTCATGACATAAAGTGGTTTTAAAGTCTTTATTTCATAAAACAAGATTTAGCTGAAATGTCCACTGTTACCCTGATGGTTTAAGTATAAACTTAGAGATATAAGTCTGTATGTCCCAAGATATCCAGGCAGTCCCTTGCTCCAGATGGTCCTGGGAAATAAAGAAGCTTTAGTTCTAGTCCCAGCGCTTGTCTTAGTTCACCAATGATATCCTTACACTGGCTTCCCCAATAGCTCAGTTGGTAAAGAATCTGCCTGCAGTGCGGGAGGTCCCAGTTCAATTCCTGGGTCCAGAAGATCCCCTGGAGAAGGGATAGGCTACCCACTCCAGTATTCTTGGTCTTACCTCGTGGTTCAGCTGGTAAAGAATCCTCCTGCCATGTGGGAGATCTGGCTTTGATCCCGAGCTGGGAGGATGCCCTGGAGAAGGGAAAGCCTACCCACTCCAGTATTCTGGCCTGGAGAATTCCACAGGGTCACAAAACGCTGGACGTGACTGAGTGACTTTCACTGTTCACTCACTCACTGTTGCTACATTAGGCAAATTATTTATTTTTTGAGGTTATGCTCTCTACATGAAAAATAAGACAGTTTGACTAGATGATTTCTAGAACCATTTCCGGTTCTAAATTTCTGTGAATCTTTGGTAAGAGATCTAAAATTTCACTATCTGAAGAGAGTACTAAGAGAAGTACTTCCTTTCATCTGCAAATTCACCTGCAATTATCTTTTTTTTATTTTTTTTTGGCTAGAGATGGAGATAACTGCCAGTAACTGGGACTCTAGGATGGATATAATGCATCTCTGCTGGTGCTTTCTTACACAAATTTAATAAACACAAAGTGTTGCATGTGCACAGCCTTGTTATGCTGAATAATATGCACATACTTTGGTACAAATATGCAGAAGAGGATGGCTGGAGATCAGGCTCTTTCTTCTCTTCCAAAGTTTAAAAAAATGCATTAATGCCAATTCACAGTACTTTCCCAAATGGAGGCAATGTTAGGACAAATGTGTTCATTTGAAGGACATTGCAGGTTCTAAATCTCTGAGTACCATCTCTTCAGTACTATCTCTCTGCCCTTCTAGTTTTAGCACATCCAATTATTTTCTAAAACATAGTAAAGGATTCAATACATTAATGACAATAGGCTATCTCCTTGGAGCAGTGGCTTATCTGCCTTCAAATAAATTACGGGGAGAAATTTATTCAATTCAGAGAAGCAATATTTCTTACACATTTTCTGGAAAATATTTTTCCAGATGTTCTAATTTAGACATCCACTTACTGCTGGCTTAATGATCAAAAGGATTTAGAGAGCACAACACATTTTGAAGTTGACGTGATTTAAATGCCTGTTCTGCCACATCCCTTGTTCTTAAATGTGTTCACTCAACTTGCTGAATTTATAGAACCAATTTGGGAGAAGAACAATGTTTCTGCCTCCCGTAAGAAATTCCTCAAATTCCTTTCAGTGACAATCAAGAGAAAATCGGAGTTGTACTTTGTGAGACACTTCTTACATACTCAGCAGCAGTAAAAGTTTTATTGTTCAGGTTTTAGAATGAAAATTACAAAGTTTCTTTATTCCTTCAGTTTTTCAAAGCATAGTCTGTGCTGCACTAGACAACAAACAAACAAAACCACACAATTAACTACAGGTGGATTGATTAAGGCATGAGCTTTATGATCAAACAGACTTGGATTCAAATACCAGCTCAGACATTTGATAGCTCTCTGATTTGTGTTATTACTCTTAAGAAGTCAGAATCTCAGTTTTTCATCGGCAAAGGGGTACTCAATGTGTAGTGTTATAAGTTTTAAATGAGATAATACCTGTAATATACTTCAGATAGTCCTTGGAATATATGAAAGGCTAGCCATTGTTAGCTGGTTGCTAACTTTTATTTTCTAAAATTTGAAGGAGCATTTAAAAATATGATTAAGTACATTATAACTCCTTAAAGAAATTAATGATTCTTTGCTCTCATGAAATGCCCAATGTTCATATTCCCTTAGTAGGCTTATTCAGATTAGGATCTAAACAAAATACACACATTAAGTTAGGTCAACATTTTCCTTAACAGTCTTTAGTCCATTGGCTTCTTTCCCTCTTTTCCCCCAGGCTTTTCGTTTGTTGAAAAAAATTGGATCACTAGTTCTGTAGTATTTCTCACATTCTTGTTTGTCTGGTTATATCCACCACGTGCATGCATGCTCAGTTGCTAAGTCGTGTCCGATTCTGCAACCCCAAGGACTATAGCCCACCAAGCTCGGACTCCGTGGGATTTCCTGAGCAAGAATACTGGAATGGGTTGCCATTTCTTTCTCCAAGAAGGAAATACCCACCATGGTGTTATTGAAAATATTAACTGAAAAAAATCAGAATTTAAAATTTAACTTGCTGAAAATTTAAATTAACTTGCTGAGATTAGTAAATTAATTTAGCTAGATTCAACCAGACTGTAAAGTCTGTGATGTCATTTTTGTATTACTGTTTTACATCCTTGTAGGGCCTGATGACACAGGGCTAGGCAAATAATAATACTTTTTTTGATCAATTACTGAGAGTAACAATCCTTCTTTTGACTCACATATGTTAACATTTACATTAGGGATGAAGTAAGAATTAGAATTTAAGAATTAGGTCCTGCCTTGCCATAATTTTTCTCTTTGCCACTGAAAAAAAAAATCATTAAATATCTCTGAGCTTCACCTTACCAGTCTATAAAAGGTGGATGTTCTGCCTCATAAATTTGCCATGGGAATGAGAAAATGCATGAGTGATAACATAAGTGCTGGTTAAAAAAATCAGGGTTATTTCTGTTGAATAAAAGGTATCAACACTTAATATTTAATTTTAAGATCAGCAGTTGAATGAAAGGCTGAATGAACTTGCTGATTGAAAAACCACCCTGATACTTAAAAAAAGGAAAATGATTTTCCCTATGGTTTCCATTTCTCTCTTGGCCATCACCATGCAGTTTTGCATGGCATATTATAATTGGAGAATGAGCTTTCTCCTGTTTCTCTTACCAAGTGACAATTCAGTTGAAATAATGATTGGCTAAGGTGGCGAATGAGACAAGAAACTATTATTTGGACTCAGAAATCCTGATTATAGCTGCCTTAGAGCTTCTCTGAAAGCAATGAGGACTGGGCTCAGGTCCAAAGTAAGCAATTGAAGAACCATCAACTAATTTTTAACCAGTGGCGATTTAAAATGGATTATCCATAGAAAGAAATATGAATGCATATGAATACAATGTTATTACAAAAAGTGTCTTTCTGATGAACAGTAGATAAATGTGCAAGGAGGGTCATTTGAAGTAAAAACAATGTTCTAATTTCAGTTTTATCAAAGGCTCAAAAAGTACCAAGTATTTGGGCACCTAATGTGTTTAACAGTTTATAAAACAGCTTCAGAATTCTATTTGGAATGGCTCAGATGGTAAAGTGTGTGCCTGCAATGCGGGAGACCCGGGTTCCATCCCTGGGTCAGGAAGATCCGCTGGAGAAGGAAATGGCAATCTACTCCAGTACTCTTGTCTGGAAAATCTCATGGACAGAGGAGCCTGGTAGGCTACAGTAAATGGGGTTGCAAAGGGTTGGGCATGGCTGAGTGACTTCACTTTCATTTTCACTATGAAAGTCATAGTCTACAATTGTGATATGTATCGTGCTGGGAAGACTGCAGCGAATGGCTGGGAAAGGGCACAGTTGGAGAACTGCAGGAATGTTGAACATCCAAGACCCACTCCACTTGTAGACTTAAGTGGAGGTTTTCATCTCTCTACCCTCTTTTGGTTTGGATTGAAGGTATTTTTAGTAAAGGAAAACGGAGACACATATGCCTGTACAAATAAGACAGAGCAGTGGTTCTCATCTCAGGGAGACGACTGAAAAATGCTAACATCTAGGGTCCACCCAAGGTCAGTTACAAACCGGAGTATCTGGAGGTGTGGCCTAGGTGTTTTATGGCTGCTATGCCAAAAAGTGAGAATTGGCACCTTTAAGTTTTGCACTCAGGTGAAAACGGGAAGCTAGTGATAAAATTAATTTTAGGAAAGCACATTACATTTGAAAATGACACTAAGTCAGGAAGAAAGGCAGATGAGGTAGCTCTTTTGTTTGTGCCTTCTATGAGCATAATTGCAAACCCCACACGGAGCCACTGTTTAGGGTTTTTTCAGCCCTTTGAAATTATCTCAGATCTCTATGCTTCTTTCTTCTTCTCTAGAGATTACCTCCTTTTTAAGATTAGTCAACTTTAAAGATTCTATAGACATTTTTGATTTTCTAACACGATATTCTTCTTGAGACCATTTTTATAATGTGAAATGTCTTAGGAAAGTCATTTACTAAATAAAAAAATACTGATCAGGTTTTACCGTAATGAGTAGACTTTCAGGTAAACATTACCTGGTCTGAAATATCAGTATGTTTTTGACAGATTTTTATCCCCCTCAGTAACTATTGAGAGAGTTTTAATGTGTAATCTGATATTACACATTTGAAATCTCATTTGGAAAATCTGTTGAATTTTCAAGAATTATGTTTTTCTAGGGGGTAGACAAAAGAGTTTCTTTGTCCAATTTATTTCAAACTTCTGTAAGTTGTAGTTTCCTGGAAGTTAGAATATTTTTCCATTTTTCCTACAGTCTTTATTAGCTTGTTTTAAGTCATTTATCTTACTGCCAGGATTGAGTGAAAGGATGAATTGATTGATAAGGAAATATAATTTTTAGAGTTGCAAATTTTGAACTTTTAAAATTTGAAAAGACATACTCATTAAGTTTCAATTACCCTTTGAAAACTTCTATGGCAATTAGTCATTTTTCCTATCTATTTCATTTACAGAGCATGCCCAGCCATTTTTCATTATTGGTTTAGACTTAACACAGTCTGTTGAAAGGATTATAGATGGATGGCTTCTCAAGGTCCTTTCAGATTCATATATTGATAAACCTATGACTAAAATTATTCTTGGCTCCACTTTGATGAGTTTATTTATCAACGTGCATGGCAGAGCTATAAGCACAAATTTGTCAGTTTCAAACTATTAAAAATAACTACAAAAACAATATTTATCAGCTGCTCAGAGTTCAGGAGTATACAGTCAGAAAACAGCTTTATTCCTCTCCCACACCTGATTTTTAGGTGTTTCCTTCTCCAGTATTTGCTACCATTTCAAACAGACTTTGTAGCTTGTCAGTCATTAACAGATGTAAAAAAAAAAGTCCATTCTAAAGCAACATCTTAATCTTGCTTCCAATGTAAAATTTTCCTCTGTTTTTCAAACCCTCTTCCACTTCTCCACTCACAGTGCTGTGCCGGGCTCTTTCTTTGTGCAGGTAGGGAGTCTGATGAACAGGAGAGGGGAGACAGGGGGACAAGGAAGGTCCAGGAGGTGAGCGTGGACCCTGGACTTAGATGCCTGGTGCTGGATCCCCTGCCGCTCACAGCTTTGTGACCTGGGCTATAACTCCGTAATGTCCCAGCTTCCTCAATAATTAATAGTTATGTCAGTGACCTCATTTTCATAGTGATTTGTGGTTGTGAGGATCGGCGATGCAACCGATGTAAAGTGTTTACACAAGAATCGTTGGCTGTTCTGGATATTCCTCCTGGGTTGTTGCCCCCGGGTGTCGGCCTTCCTTCCGGGATCTTGTCACCTCTCTTTCGCTGGTGGATGTTGTGAGTTCTCTGCCCTCTCCTTCCCCCGTGGGGTCCCCGCACTGTGGTTTCCTGACGCTTGCAGCACTTGCTGGCCGACACTTTTCCTATTTCCCGTCCCAGCTCCTGCCCTAGCACTAGACTCAGGTGATTTTCTTCCCAGGTCAGGCAGCAGAGAGAGAACACGGGAAACCTCGTGCTTCCAGACCCAGCTTGTCACTGCAAATACGAACCATTGGTCCTGCTGGTCTCTTTCCTTGCCCGTGTTCTCCCTACGTGGGCCACTGGGTGTGATCTTGGCTCCACTGTGCGGCCATGTATAGAAAGTAGGACGTTCATGCATTTTTTTAAACCGTTGTCCAGATTTGAAGTCCACAAAAAACATTCTATTTCACATCCTGCTATAGGTAGTTTGGTCATACTTTGTGCTATAATAAGGACTGAATGATGTGGCAGATAGAATCTCAAAATATCTGTGTTCTGGCTACCTGGAATCACACTTGTGTTGTTACCTTAACACAGGAATAAGTAAATGATTTCATTTGGCAAAATGGCATTAAATTTTTTAAATTATAGAACCTCTTTTACATGAGTAGAGAGAAATTACGAGCTTAAAAAAATATCCCGATAGTTCCATGCACTTTAAATTTTTATCATTCCTATTAAATATAACTTAAGAGCAGCTGATATGGCAATATTAGCTTTCTTTCCAAAAATCAAAGATTTCACGTTAATAGCCATTATTAATAGTTGGAATGTACTGTTGTGATCATACCTCAACCCTGCACAAAATGACCTGGCCAAAGGGTGGTCATTTAAAAAAAATCAATTATCACTTTTTCTTATTGAAGTATAGTTAATTTACAATGTTTATAAGTTTCTAGTGTACAGAAAAGTGATTCAGTCTTTTTCAGTCTTTTCTATTATAGTTTATTACAAAGTATCGAATAAAGTTCCCCATGCCATACCATAGGATCTTGTTGTTTCTCTACTTTATGTAAAGTAATTTGTTCATCCTAAACTCCTAATTTATCCCACAACCCACCCTTTCCCTTTTGGTAACCGTAAATTTGTTTAGATGTCCATGAGTCTGTTTCTGTTTTGTAAATAAGTTAATTTGTATCACTTTTTAGATTCTACACAGAGGTGATGTCATGGTATTTGTCTTTCTCTTCCTGGTTTACCTAGTTTAGTATGATAATCTCTGGCTCCATCCATGTTGCTGCAAGTGGTATTGTTTCATTTTCTGTGTCTGAGTAATCTTCCATTGTATATACATGCCGCATCCTCTTCATCCTTTCATCTTTCAGTGGACACTGAGGTTGTTCCCATGCCTTGGCTATTGTGAGTGCTGTTGCTATGAACACAGGGGTGCATGCATCTTTTCAAATTAGTGTTTTCTCTGGATGTATGCCCAGGGGTGGGATTGCTGGATCACATGGTAACTCTATTTTTAGTTTTTTAAGGAATCTCCGTACTGTTCTCCATAGTGGCTGTGTACCAGTTTATATTCTCATCAATAGTGTAGGAAGATTCCCTTCTCTTCTAAAGTGTGATCAATTTTTAATTTTAGTCATATAAATTTCATATAAATTTAATTTTGGAAGAATCCAAAGGGGTCATTATTCTGGGCTCAACAGTTCTCCAGTAGAACTTTTTGTGATGATGCGAATGTTTGTTCTGTACCATCTGATACACGTGGCTAGTGAGCATTTGAAATATGACAAATTTGAGCAAGGAAGTGAAGTTTAAATTTATTTAATTTTAATTAATTAACAGTTAGATTTAAATGACCACATATGACTAGTACTGTATTGAACAACTCAGTTCTTCCTTTACACAGACTTGGTTAAGTCTCAACTAATAATACAGTAATTTTTTCTTTTGTAAGTGAGTTTTTGCTGTAAAAAATAAAAATAGAATTACTGAGTCATGTGGAAATAAATATAGATTCCTCTATCTTAGATTACCCACTTTATCAAATGGAATAATTTAAAGGAGAAAAATCAGCATCTGAAATCTTCACATGTTGCAAATGGCATTTTTTGTGTATATGTATGTGTGTATGTATATATATATATGTAAATGGTATGTTTGTGTACATATATGTGTGTGTACATATATATAAGCACATCTCTGTTTCATGCTTATTTTATGTGTATTTGTGTATGTGTGTACAACTGAAAAATCATAAGTTACTCTTTTTGCATTTTTTACATTGATAGCATGAGTTTTAATCGTGATGGGAACTATGTTAGAAGATGTATCTCTCTCCTTGGAAATCTATGACTGAGGTAGGGAATAATGAGCAATGCAAGACACAGGTTAACCCTTATACCTAGCTCTGCCTACTATACAAGGAAAACAGAGGCTGTTCAACACATTTAAAATGAAAAAAGGAGAAAGTCAGCCCTGCTTTTGGACTACCAAGTGATCCTAGCCAATGGCGATTTTGTGTTATGAATATAGAGGATGCCTTCCTTCAGGGACCTTGCATGGCTTGTATCTGCTAGAAATGTAGAGTTCATAGCACACTCTTTCTCTTTCGCTCTCTAAGTTTTTTAGGAAGGAGCTTTCATATTATCATTCTCATGTTGGGGGTGGGGACCTACCAGTTGTCATAGCATGAGTGTGGGGGGAGGGGAGGAGTGGTCTGGTTCAGTTCCCACAAAGCATTTCCTAGGGAGTTGTTACTTGTGGTGAGTACTATGTTCCCTGCAAAAGACTCAGAGAGGAATAAAACAAAGCTCTTCTCTCTTGGTGCTATCTTGTCTTGGGTGCTCTCCCCTGAGGGAGGGAAAAGGGTGAGGCTGGCTATGGATGGTCACATTTCTTCTCCAGGAGACCTCTTATGACAACAAAAACCAGGCAACTTTCACCAGATAATTCAAGAAGGAGGATTTATTTTAGAAGGGGTGAATTTTGAAGATATGGCAGGATGCAGACAAGCCTTAAGAGAAAGTGCAAGCCAGGGGGACCGGGACTGGCAGAGTGTCTAACAGGCTTAGAAGACTGGGTATTTTAGAAGACTGCCTATTTTATACTAAATGATTAACAGAGTATCTGTTATGTGTCAGACACTGTGGCCAGTACTAGGATTAAAGTGGGAAACAAGTAGCACTGTTTGCATTTGGAGAGTATACATTTTATCAGGTAAGATGTATGTCAAAGGAAAAATTTACTAGTAATTTTTGTATTGCAAGTGTTGCATAGTTATATGGTTTTTGTTTCCTTTTTCCTCTTTCTTATTCTACAACCCGCCCCCTACCCCCCCATCTGACCTGGAGCCTGACTCATATTGAGACCAAGAAAACAGGTGTCTTTTGAAATTTGACTCGAGGAGGAGACAGATATTCTTTAGCATAATCAAGTGTAGGAGATACACTGAAAGTTGTATCTTGGCCGTATGAAGTTGATAATGGTTTTATTGTTCAGTTCAGTCACTTAGTCGTGTCCGACTCTTTGTGACCCCCTAAACCGCAGCACTCCAGGCCTCTCTGTCCATCACCAACTCCCGGAGTTCCCTCAGTCTCACATCCATCGAGTCCGTGATGCCATCCAGCCATCTCATCCTCAGTCATCCCCTTCTCCTCCTGCACTCAATCCCTCCCAGCATCAGAGTCTTTTCCAATGAGTCAACTCTTCGCGTAGGTTGCCAAAGTACTGGAGTTTCAGCTTTAGCATCATCCCTTCCAAAGAAATCCCAGGGCTGATCTCCTTCAGAATGGACTGGTTGGATCTCCTTGCAGTCCAAGGGACTCTCAAGAGTCTTCTCCAACACCACAGTTCCAAAGCATCAATTCTTTGGCGCTCAGCTTTCTTCACAGTCCAACTCTCACATCCATACATGACTATAGGAAAAACCATAGCCTTGACTAGACAGACTTTAGTTTGCAAAGTAATGTTTCTGCTTTTGAATATAATATCTAGGTTGGTCATAACTTTTCTTCCAAGGAGTAAGCATCTTTTAATTTCATATACTGAGATTCTAAAAGACTGATCTCAGTGAAAAATTGTTTTCCCTTCTCTTCTGCTCTCAGCGATGGAAAGCTCTGGAAGGATGTGGCAATGAAACATTAAGAGTCTGAATAAGGAGCGATCCAGTGACAGACTCTGTGGGTCTGGTTGAAGGAGATGAGAGTGAGGAGAAAAGGGGCATAAAGAGAATCAGAGTCTGTGGTAGGAGGGAGAGAGAAAAGGACCCTTGGCTGAGATGCCTGTCTGCTTACATATTGGGTGGCTGTTTGAGAATGCCATATATACATAGAACATAAGTATCCAGAGGAGCTGGGCATGGAACCATCTCTCAAGGCAGTCCTCAATGATTCTAGCCCCCTGGTATTCAAGTCCTTGTGTGGTTTCCTCCCACTTCAGAAGAGTCTGACTTATATAACCAATATGATATTGTAGAATTGATTGTGTCTTTGTAGACTTTCCTGGTGGCTCAGATGGTAAAGCATCTGCCTATGATGCAGGAGACCTGGGTTTGATTCCTGGGTGGGGAAGATCCCCTGGAGAAGGATATGACAACCCACTCCAGTACTCTTGCCTGGAAAATCCTGTGGACGGAGGAGCCTGGTGGGCTACACTCCCTGGGGTCGCAAAGAGATGGACATGACTGAGTGACTTCCCTTTCCCCTTTCTTTCCTTTTGTAGTCAAGGTTGTAAAACATGTCACTTCTGCTCTGCTCTGTTGGACCACTCGGTCTGGGAGAAATCAGCTGCCTGTTACGAGAACTCTCAAGCAGCTCTATTGGAGAGATCCATAGGCGAGGCCTTTTGAGTGAGAAATCTTGGAGGTGGATCTTCTAGCCTCAGTCAAGCCTTCAGATAACTACAGCCTGGGCTAATATCTTGCCTGCAACCTCATGAGGCCCTGAGCTAGAACCACGGGTTGAGCTTTTGCTGAATATTTGACCCAAAGAAACTGTTAATAATGGATCTGTGTTGTTTTAAATCACTGTCCATTGGAGTAATTTATTATGTGACAATAGATAGCTAATACATAGGGAAATGAATTAAAAGGGATCCACCCCAAGTGTCCACTGCCCTGTGAGTTCTGTAGGAGGTGAACACTGTTTTAATGTGAGCTATTTGCTCTTTTGAATTCTCTGTGTCTGTCTGAGTAGCTCAAACCAAGCCTTTAGGACTATGTACTGTACTCCTCAGCCTTCCCAGGTGGTGCTTAGTGGTTAAGAACCCTCCTGCCAACACAGGAGACATGTGTTCAATCTCTGGGCTGGGAAGATTCCCTGGAGGAGGGCATGGCCATGCCACTCCAGTATTCTTGGCTGGAGAAGCTCATGGACAGAGGAGCCTGGCAGGCTACAGTCCATAGGGTTGCAAAGAGTCGGACGCAGTTGAATCAACTTAGAAGTCAGAGGCTATTCTTCCCCATCTTTCATACAAAAGGTCTGATGTTCTGGTTACAGTTTTAAGTGCTGAAAGGAGAAACACAGGGGACAGTGAAGGAACATCGCTCACTGATACTGTTATGGCTTAAATGTAAGAATAATACAGATGTGAGAGACTGAGTAATCTGAATAAAACTTACTCTGTGTACCTGTCTTAAGAATCACCAGCTTGACATTTTCCTATTGAAAGTATCTTGGTTCTTCTCTCCTCAGTACTATTGACATTTTCTTCTTTCTTTTTTAAAAAAAGTTTATTTAAATCCATTTCTATTGTAATTTGGATCATATTTTTGCCTCCCTCCCCAAACAAATTTGTTGCTCTCTATTTTGATAATAGAATATTCTAAAGCACTCTATCTGTATTCTACAACGTCATTTTAAAAGCCAAATCCTTAAAATTGGCATTCCTTAGCAAGTTAACAATGACATACCATAATAGATACTTTGTTATGTTTTCTGTTGTTTAATGTAACAGTTTGGCCATTGCATAAAAGCATATGTACCAGTGATTATAATTGAAATACCATCCTAAGTCACTTTTTCAGTGGAGAAAACCTATTAAAATTAATCCATTACAAAACACCCACTGTACTTAGCAAGGCAGTCTCAAGCAAAATGACACTATGATCTCCCTTGCTCAAATGTTGCTATTTACATATTTAACGTGCTCAACTATTATGGAGATTTCAAAACTATTTAAGCATTAGCAAAAAGCAAGCATATGAAGCTGATACATCTGCCAATTGCTTCTATGTATTTGCCTCCTTCTCTCTTTTGAGTGAGTGAAAGTCGCTCAGTCATGTCTGACTCTTTGCGACCCCATGAACTATACAGTCCATGGAATTTCTCCAGGCCAGTTGAACCTTGTCTTTAAACTCAGAAATATTCACTTGTTCAGCAAGATTAGGTCATTAAGAAACGTCAGTTTCTGGCGCCCTCTTGTGGAGAAATGCTCCTGGTGTTAGTCTTATTGGCAGCTCAGTTGCAGTTTGTGGAACTCTGAAGGGATGAATCATTTTCCTGTTTATTTGTACAACACGATTTGAATTTCTGAAACAAATGTGACTCACTGCTTGCTCAACTATAAGACTGAGGAGTTAGGTAAATTTCTATGAAAGAAACATGAGACATTATAAAAAATTCTGATAAAACATTCCTATTAAATTTTGTTAGAATCATTTGTTCTCACTTGTACTGATAATGATTAAGTGGCAAAATACCATTGCCTAAATTGGCTCCAGGGAGGCTTCCATCCAGCATTTATCTGCTCAGGTTCAGGGTCAGGACTCACCATTGTCAGAAAGTGTGTCCCTGCGGACACAACTTCACAGTCCACCCCAGTGCCCATCCTTCCCTGGGATCTCCTACACAGAGGTCTCCCTTAGCCTCTTCTCCACTGATATGTTCCTTTTCTTCCTGAGGTCGGAAAAAGTAATTTACTGACCTTGAGCACGTAGGAGTCTGAGTAAAGGGTAAAGAGATACGCTTGTATGCCTAATAACACAAAGCTGGGAATAAAATTAGGCTCACAAGCTGTAGATGATTTCTCTGATTCTATTTGTACCTGCCTCCGTGGACCCTCCAGATGTCTCCCAACGACTCCTGGGTGTTCCCCGAAATTCCCAGAAGAGCTCACAGTCCGTTCTCTCGGCCACCGGCCGCCGCGTGCTTTCCCCTCATTCCCCCAGCTGCCGAGGATGCACAGGCCGTCTGGTGCTGCCTGTGGGCGTGGGTGTAGGCTGCTGAGAATGTATGTTTCGGAGGATGCAGCCCCTGCCACGCCAAGGCCAGCTGGGGTCACTCAGCGGCACCCTGTGCCCGGAAACATCCCGGACGCTGCTGGTGCGCTGGAGCGCCAGCCGTGCCAAGGTTTCACTCCCTACTGGGATTTCTCAAATCTGTTCTGGCTTCATCTCCCATCGGGGGAAAAAAGGTCTACCCTTGTTTTATTATGTCTTTCAGACTTCCCAGAGTCGTGCTGACCTCTGAGCCAGGCAGCTCTCTTGCGTTCCTGTTAAGGCTCTGGCCCCGTGGCCCAGGCGCCCCCTCGGTGGCAGGAGAGGCAGGACCAGGAGGAAGAGGGGACCTCATCGCGCAAGGGGACCGCACTTGCCGGCTGTTCCCCTTTTCACTCGCTGCCCAGGGTATTTTTATCAGAAAAAATGGTGAGCTTCACTTCTCTTACTTTGCCTAAAGACTCCTTCATCTCAAGCAGATTCCTCCTAGCTCGGATTTCTCCCTTTGCAGAAATGCTCAGACATGTCTGCGTCTATTGCGTCCAGGGGGCTCTCTCCCTAGTCACCAGTGATGATGAGGTGATGGGGTGGGGGGTGGCTGCCAGGTTAAGGCAGAAGAGATTATCTGTAGATGGCAGATTCTGGTGGAGTTCACGCTTCACAAACGTTCTAGCAGTTGTTCTTGAAGGGAGAATGCATGTCATGGAATTCAGAGGAGAGCTTCAAAAGTTCTTGAGTATATTATGAGAGGAGAACAGGAAACATGATGTTCTAGCTTTTTTTCTGTTTCATAACATACTTCCAGCTTGTAATGTGGATGCATTCCATTACACAGCAAAAATAACAGAATTATTGTAAAGTTCCTGTTTACAAATATTAAGTTTACAAGAGACTCTTTGCGACCCCATGGACTATAGCCCGCCAGGCTCCTCTGTGGGGATTTTCCAGGCAAGAATACTGGAGTGGGTTTCATGCCCTCCGCCAGGGGATCTTCCCAATCCAGGAATCAAACCCAGGTTTCTCACATTGCAGCGGATTCTTTACCATCTTGAGCCACCAGGGGAGCCCACAAGAGACCACAGGGTCAAGTCAGTCAATTAAGCCTCTGTGAGTAAGAGGTGCTTTCTAAAGGGAGATTAGCTCGACTAGCCAGAAGTCTGCATTTCTGTTTCTTCTGTTTTTCTAGGTAATAATATCACAGTGCTCTAGCACTTCTTCAGCTCTGCTTCTAGCGTTTTATCGTGCGGCAGCATAAACCTAGGTCTTATTGGCATTTACAGGTAGGTGGCCTGAAGACAAGATTGCTTAGGCAGCCTGCTGAGTTTTGAATCCAGGTGCTCCACTAACCAGCGAATAACTTTGACAAGTCACACGGGCCCTCTAAACCTCAATTTCCTGATGTCTGAAGTGGGATAAATAATACTGACAGCACTTCCTCACAGGTTGCAAGACTTCGCCGGGGTTATTAAAAGCTAGCGTAATACAAAACATGCAGAAAAGACCCGAGAAACTCTTGTCCTTACTAAAGCAGAGTAATTCCTCACTAAACTAGTTTTTATATGCCGATTATTCCTCAGTAAAGCTGTTAATAAAAGTGAAGGAAGAAAATTTCAAGTAACGGTTGTCCTACTAAAACAAAAGGCTAAGCTTGACTCCCCAGAATTCTGAGAATTTTTTTCAAAGGAAGATAAGGTTCTGGGAAGGATGCACGCAAGGGCTGGGCACAGCACTTTATGGAAGAAGGAGTGTCGGGGGAAAACATGACTTGGGGTCGAAAAGTGTCCTTTGTGATGAATTTGAATTACCACTTTATTGTGTTTTATCTAGGTTAGCACAGTCCAAAGGTAGCCATTAGCTTCACGTGCTGTTGAGTGCTTGAAATGTGGCTAATTTGAATTGAGATGTGTATTAGTGTAAAATACTCACCAGAATTGAAGACTTAGTGTAAAAACAAATGTAGAACAATTTATTTTAAAATTTAAAATATTGATAATGATACTATTTTGGTTATTTTTAAAGGAAATATATTGGAGAAGGAAATGGCAACCCACTCTATTTTCTTGCCTGGAGAATCCCATGGACAGAGGAGCCTGATGGTCTGCCGTCTATGAGGTCACACAGAGTTGGACTCGACTGAAGTGACTTAGCAGCAGCAAAGGAAATATATTATGAAAATTAATTTTGACTTCTGTTTTTGAAGTTTTTTTCTACTTGTGGCTGTTAAAAAATTTAAAATTATATTTAGATTGGATTATATTTCTATAGGACAGAGCTATTATTCAGATACACTTATGCCTTTATTTTTTGGTGACCCAGAGATATGCAGGAAGGACATAACTTCTGGCAGAAATGACACTAAGGCAGGTTACATTTTTAATGTCAAAATATTCCCATTAAATTTGTAAAATTTATATGTATCCAATGCTCAAAAGAGTAGAGTGTGGTTTCAAATGTTATGGTTTCTAATTCAGATACCATCAATGACAAATGTCTGAATCTCAGCTTTTTACCTGCTCCTTGAACCATAGGAGTGATACCATTACCTAGGTCTAGAGTCTCAGATGTGCAAGAAATGTTTAGTTGCTTAGTCATGTCCAACTCTTTTGTGACCTCATAGACTGTAGTCCCCCAGGCTCCTCTGTCCATGGAATTCTTCAGGCAGGGATCCTGGAGTGGGTTTCCATGCTCTCCTCCAGGGTATCTTCCTGACACAAAGATCAAACTCATCTCCTGAATTTCCTGCTTTGGCAGATGAGTTCTTTATCACTGAGCCAGCAGGGGAAACCCATGCAAGAAATACACATTTACTTTTCCATAACTGATATTAATTTCTATTATGAATCCTCAGTCCATCTATTGTGGACATGGTCTTAGTCCTTTCAGGGTTCATGTTCCTCCATATACACAAAATGCTCCCCCTTCTTCTAGGTTGTAACAAAGGTAGGGAGTAGGAACATAGGATAGCTGGGTTGTTCTCCCCCCTGTCTGGGGTTTAGTTATCAAGGCTGCTGTTTCTTTGTTACCCGAATTGCAGGGCCTCTTCCATGCAGACTTGCTTTTCTCTTCCCTGCAGACTACTTTAGGGTTAATGGAGAGCAGTCATCCAATTACAAAACCTACCTTCTAAGTGCATTAATGGGAATAAACAAGATGATCCTTGTAAAGTGCTTAGTACAATGTCTAAATAAATTATGCACCTAGTAAAATAAATTCTTCTTTCTTTTAATATTCTATTTATTTGGCTGTGCTGAGTCTTAGTTGTGGCACACGGGGTCTTTGTTAAGCAGGATGTGGGGTCTTTTTTTTTTTTAGTTGTGGAATGTGAACTCTTAGTTGTGGCATGTGGGATCTGGTTCCCTGACCAGGGATTGAACCTGGGCCCCCTGCACTGGGAGTGTGGAGTCCTAGCCACCAGACCATCAGGTAAGTCCTGGTAATTATTATTCTTAATGTTATTGATGCTGTTCTTATTCTCAGTCATTGCATGTTGGGTTTCCAGAGCTCTGGTTGCCAGAGAAGAGGTGGGTGAAGTTACCATTTTCTTTTGTTTATTTTTCAGTACTGAGAATGAGGAGATAAACTGAATACACTGTGGGAAACAGGCAAAGCAAAACTTCGGTCTGCAATTATTTATGCTGTTCAAGAGATTAGCAGCTAGGATTGGTGCTGGGAAGACGTGCGGTTGTGTGGGTAGTGGACTAAAAACTGTAGATCGTCTAAAGTAGAAGGGTGTCATTTAATGGTAGAAATAAATGTCATAAATATTTATTAAGCATCTCTGATATGTCAGTAATATGATAAGTGATGTGGAGGATACAATGACTGGAAAGTCATAGCAATACATACATTTTGAAGAATTTACAGCTGGAAAATGAAAAATACTGCATTTTAAAAGCGAGAGATAATAGTGGGTTGGAAGGCTGGTTGTTTCTGTATGATTTCATATGACGATGATACTTTGGTGAGGATGTCAAAACTCAAGGTTAATGCTAAAACATTGAATAAAGAAACTCAATTTGTTAGTGGACTTTGAGCTTTTGTCAGAAACTTATTCTTTCTAACCAAACTCAAAAGAAGCTAATGGATAATTAGAATGTTGACATGTTAATATACAATGGGGAATATTCTTTTCAAGTGATGATAATGCTTGTGTAAAATTTAGTGATGGATGGCATCACCAACTCGATGCACGTGAGTGCGTGAACTCTGGGAGTTGGTGATGGACAGGGAGGCCTGGTGTTCTGTGATTCATGGGGTTGCAAAGAGTCAGACATGACTGAGCCACTGAACTGAACTGAAATGAATATTTATTGATACATTCATTTTGTCATCTGGTTGGTACTAGATGACCCTAAAGTTTTACTTTAAATATATGAAAGAATTCTTTCACATCAAAATTTTAATTTGCTAATTACATTTTTAAATGTGCAGATTGGGAAGAGTTGCCATGTTAAGATTTTAACAGTTAAAATGTCACAGATCAACATGAGGGAAGCCAGTGTTTTGCAAGAGGATAGTTTGGAAACCACAGTTATAAATTTGAATGATTTATTATCTTGGTGCTTCTCTTCTGTGCACTTACATTTATTAAGGGGTTAAGACTTGGTCTAATCTTTGGTTGAGGTATAAGATTTGGATTAGGATAAAAATAGGACATAAACTTGGAGAGTAAACGATGTGAAGGAGAAAGATATGCAGACAGACCTTAACCAAAATGCAGAGGAGAATCAATTTACTAACAAGAGAATGTGTTTTTGGAGACTGGGTTTGATAGGCTACATTACCTTACCATATCATATTAAACTGCCTGGTGGATAAGAGGAGAAGGCACTGGCACCCCACTCAGTACTCTTGCCTAGAAAACCCCATGGACGGAGGGCCTGGTAGGCTGCAGTCCATGGGGTTGCTAAGAGTCGGACACGACTGAGCGACTTCACTTTCACTTTTCACTTTCATGCACTGGAGAAGGAAATGGCAACCCACTCCAGTGTTCTTGCCTGGAGAATCCTAGGGACGGGGGAGCCTGGTGGGCTGACATCTATGGGGTCGCAGAGTCAGACACGACGGAAGCGACTTAGCAACAGCAGCAGCAGCTTCATAGTATAGTCTGAAGTCAGGAAGCATGATTCCTCCACTTTTTTTTGTTCTTCTTTCTCAAGATTGCTTTGGCTATCTGAGGTCTTTTGTGAAATTATTGACTAAGTGAATTAAGGCAGATAGAGAAAGAGAAGTATCATATAATTTCATTTATATGTGGAATTAAAAAATGATACAAATGAGCTAATTTAGACGTAGAGAACAAACTTGTGGTTACCTAAGGGGAAGGACAGTGAGGGATAAATTAGGAGTTTGGGATTAACATATACACACCAGTATATATAAAATAGGTAAACATCAGGGCCTCCTCTATAGCCTAGGGAACTATATTCAATACTTGTAATAAACTATAATGGAAAAGAATCTAAAAAAGAGTATATATATACAGATATATGCATATATATATGTATATACTCTTATGTTGCTAAGGTGCTAAGTATGACATGTCATATAATAACATTTGTTTGCATTATTTTTCCACCCCATGAAATTCATTTTTAAAATGTTGAAGATCGGATGATCAAGAGGAGTTACTTTGTATTTAACGTCTGTCAGCACTTGTTAAGAGTCACTTTAGAAGCAGTTCTTTGAAACATTATTTAGAGAATCATCTACTCTAAACTACAATATGGACTATGAATGTGTCTGGTTTTAAGCCTCCTTTGCCTCTCAGAGCTATCTTTTTAGATGATAATTTAACAGATGGGCTTTTTGAGTCAAAAGGTAGCATAACACATCTAGTGTAGAGCTATTATCAAATCTTGTTTCAATATTCCTCCCCCATCTTTGCTAAGTCTTATTTAATAACATCCGGCTGGATATTAGATCTCTAAGGGATGTTGGTTCACATGGTTGCAATCGCTTTGTTTCTCTGGAATCCTCTGAAGGATTAGAGGAAATACAATTTGAAGTACTCTGGGGATCCTAGGTGACTCCTAGGACTCTCCTAACGCTATAACCTGGCCTGGATCTCAACATTCTGCTCTGTATCTGCAGTCAGGCCCTCACGAGTTCTCCTGATACCTTGTTTGCTTCACAAGCAAAACGTGCTTTCTTTATCTAATCCCTTTTTATTGATTTTAATACTCAGTTTCATAGCAGTTATCCTTCCACAAATTAATCAGATATGGCAACTTTATTTTTGTGCCATGAGTTTGGTGAATGTAGCAATGCTGGTTCCCACCTTCACCGTGTATCCATCCACATGATGGTTAACTGGATGTGTCGACTTGGCTGGGCCATAGGACTCAGATGTTCCATGTTGGATCAAGCACTAGTCTAGACATCACTGTGAAGGTATTTTATGATAAGATCAACATCTAAATCAGTAGACTTTGGGTAAAGCAAATTAGTCTCTCATAATGGGGGTCGTAGTCACCTCACTGCAAATGAAGGCCTTAAGAGAAAAAGACCAGCTTCCATGAGGAAGAGAAAATTCTGCTTGTAGGCTTCCTTTAGGCTTGAGCTGAAACATCACCTCTTTCTTGGGTCTGCAGCATGTAGACCGAGATGGGTACAAATCAAATCATGTAGATTCATGCTTGTCAGCTTCCCTAATTATGTGATCCAATTTCTTAAATTCCCCTCTTTCTGTATATGTGTGTATCTATCCAGCATCTATCTATTCTCTCTCTCTCTCTCTCTCTCTCTCTCTCGATCTAGATCTGTAGTTTCTCAGGAAAATCCTGGCTAGTGTAATCAGTAAGTCAGGATTAATGATATACCTCTGGCCAAAATTCTTTTAAAATCCTAGAGTTAGCATTTATAGTAAAAGTGAAAGACTAGAGTCACATTTTGTAGATGAATGAATCAGTCTTCATGAGTGAAGAGAGGAAAAATAGAAGTCCAAAATAAGAAAATCATTCATTCAACATGAGTTTATTTTTGTCCAGTCTTTCACATAGAAGAGGATTTCACAGTGCCAGAAATTAGTTATCACTGGGAGCAGATCCAGGTTTTGCTTACACAGTTTAGGGAACTGTCTTTAAGAGACTATAAAACTACTCCTATAAAATTAGGTATGGAAGTGAATATTTAGGTTGAGAAGAGGAGTCACAATAATTACAAAAGTTTAAAAACTGAAAAATACTGCAAGCATAACAAAATTCACTTTTTATTGAAAAGTGAAAGAGGCATGCACTTTTTATTAACTAATGGCCTGATATACCTGTACATTACTCCCCCTCAATAGTTTTTTAGTGTATATTTTTGACTATCATGAGAATATATAGATAATTTAGTCTATAAATTTCAAATCATGTTTATCCTCCACTACCAACAAAGTTCGATGCCAGACACTGTAAGACATGGTCACATGGAGAGGGGAACTTGACTTTTACCTTCCTGTCATAATGGGGGAGCAGGCCTGGTTTTTACTGGAATGACTTTGTTGAAAGTCTTTTCTCTTCTGAGATGACTAGTAATCACTTAACTACATATCCTTGAGATTGTAAGGCATATAAATATATCCTACAAAACTCAAACTAAATGTATCCCTGCTTAACTTTCCTTACAGAGTCTAAAAACCCTACAGTCACTCCAACACCACCCAACTTGAGGGACATGTGATGGAAAGGAATTCAGAGAAAGAGACAAAGGAACTTAAGATAAAATATCCTCATTCTGTGATTTTTACAAAAGGATACAATTGTTTGAACATGGTCTTGGAAAGGCCCTGGGTGAATAAGAGCCCCAAAGTTGAAGCCTCTGGCTACCATAGTTACTTGAAAGTCTTTTCTTTTCCTACTTCCAATAATTTTTCAAAGAATCACTTATTAATGTAAATTTATTAATATATTTTCACGCTCCTGGGACTAATGTGTGAAATTTTCCATAATTAACTGTAAATATTTATACTGTGAGTATGAGAACTACACATGAATAAGAAATGAAATACCTTTAAATCATAAATTTGCAATGAATATTTTAGAGCAGTGTAATTGAATCTTGTTTATAATTATAATAGATGTACAATAATAGCTGTTTTTTTTTTTTCCCTCTAATGGCCTTTTCATTTTTATCCCCAGAAGGGCAGAGGAAGGAATAAGAAAAAAAAGTAGAACAGGCCAGGTTTTATCATGGGAGGCTGATTTCAGAATCAAAATATGTAATGGAACCATTCATAGTTAGTTAGAACTGATTTCAAAATAAAATTGCCATTGGCTTTCAAATGGAAATTTCAGGGAGAAAATGTTAATAAAAATGTAATGGTTATAATGGCGACTCTAATGACGATGATGTTATGTGTGTGTGTGGCTAGATGGATGATTAGATAATCTGTGATGCTTATTTTTTGTCCATAAAGGGGTAGTTAAAATTGGTACCTGTGGAATCATAATATATTCAAATGTCCCTAGCTCATTAAAATGGCATTGCCATTATTTCCAAATTTTCATCACGTGATAGGGCCACGCACACATGGCACAGGGAATCAGACTGATGGGAACTTTTCGCCAGTTCTAATTCTGCTTTCATTATGCACAAGACTAAAGACTCTATAAAATCAGTTGTCTGTCATCTTCTCATTGATTCTGAAAGAGACTTACTCGTGAATGTGCATAGGAGCCTGCGGCAGGCTATCCACTGGAGGCTCCTCAACACTAAAGCCTTTGTGTATCCGCTCTCACAAAGGCTCTGGGCTTGACCTCATCAGTGGCTGTAGTCAAAGGACATTAAAAATCAGACACACACAAGGCTTGTTGAGAGCATGCAGGTTCAAGTTGTCCTCTTAGAAAACTCCATGTTGGGACCCAGCTATCACAGTGTGAGGAAGTCTAGGCTATGATGCTATGGAGAGAAGCCATACGGAATGACCTTGGAGGAGGACACAACATGTCTTCTAGGTGGAAGAAAACCAAGGTGTCTAAGTCAAGGTTGCAGTTGAATGTCACCAAATGAGAGACCTTAGGTGACACTACATAGACTAGAACCATCCAATCAACCCCCCAAAATGTGGAAATAGTGCATCATTGTGGCTTTAAACCAATAAGTTTAGGTTTGTAAAGCAACAATAGGTATCAGATCATAGAAAGATTTTTAATTTATTTTTATTTTTTTGACTGTGCTGCCCAACTTGTGGAATTTTAGCTCAATGAGGGAGTGAACTTGGCCCCTGACAGTGGAGCTTGGAGTCCTAACCTCTGAACCACCAGGGAATTCCCAAGAAAGATTTTTTTAAACCTTCTCACCTGTATATGAAAATCTAAAAGTCTTTCAAAGAGAATTATAGATCCTTGTTAGGTTGAATGTCCATAAGTAAGATGTTCAGCCCTTTAGATATTCAGCGTTATAATTTTAATAACAAATATTTTAAAACACTTAGATGGTAAAGAGTCTGCGTGCAATGAGGGAGACCCAGGTTTGATCACTGGGTCAGGAAGATCCCCTGGAGAAGGGCATTGCTACCTACTCCAGTATTCTTGCTGGAGAATTCCATGGACAGAGGAGCCTGGCTGGCTACATGTAGTCCATGGGATCACAGAGAGTTGGACATGACTGAGAGACTTACACTTTCACTTTTCACTTCAGTTGTTATACTAAACAA
>SJYC01022366.1:0-149045 GCA_006408675.1 Madoqua kirkii | reverse complement strand
TATATTATGTCACTTTCTTATGGTTTCAAAGTTTCTACAGAAAAGCCGGCTAATACCCTTATGGGGGTTCATTTGTGACCAGTTATTTGTTTTTTTCTTGCTATGTTTAGGATCCTCTCTTTAGCTTTAAACTTGCCATCTTAATTATGATAGCCTTTGTGTGAGTCTGTTTGAGTTCATCTTGTTTGAGACCCTTTCCATGTGTCTTGTAAATGGATGGCTTATTCCCTCTTTAGGCTTGGGGAGGTTTCAGTCATACTTTCTTCAATGAAATGAAGAATTTTAAATGAATAAATTTTAACTGAATTTTAAATTGTCTCTCTCTCTCTTCTCCTCTGGCACCTTTAATAATGTGTAGGTTGGCACACTTTATATTATTCCATAGATGTCATGTTGTTTTTATTTGTTTTACTCTTTTCTGTTCTGATTGAGTGATTTCCATTATTCTGCCTTCCAGGTCACTTATTTATTTTTCTGCATAATTTTGTCTGCTAATCATTGTTTCTAGACTGGTTTTTATCTTGGCAATGAAGTTGTCTGTTTTTTATCATTTCATCTTCATAGTTTCTAGTTCTTTGTTACAGGGATCTTTGTTTTTATTGATAGTCTTTCTTAATTCCTCTGGCATTTTTCTTACCTCATTTTTGAATTTGAGGTCTATTATACTGGATGAGGTCTGTTTCATTATATTTTTATTTTAGCATATTTCTCTTATTTTATTAATTGAGAGTACTTCCTTTGCTTTCTGTTTGTTTCTTTGTTTGTTTTACTTGAATTTCTCTGTCTCCATGCATTTAGAAGAAAGAATTATCTGCTTTGGTCTTGAAGGAGTGTTTTAATGTGGGAGCCTCCCTGAGCAAACTGTATGTCCAGTGTTTCTGGTACTAGTGTTATCTATGGTTGGATCCCTGCCATATCTTTTCTTCAATCATGCTGACTATTATCCTTTTATTAGAGGGAATGATTGGCATTTGTAATGTCTAGAGCCTGTGCTGACTATGAGGCAGGGGTTCCTCTTTGCTTTGTGGCTGTCTCTGCCTTTACTTCACATTTTTGAAGCTAATGTGAAGTGAAGAAATGAAGTGAAGTAGCTCAGTCATGTCCGACTCTTTCCAACCCCATGAACTGTAGCCCACCAGGCTCCTCTGCCCATGGGATTCTCCAAGCAAGAAAACTGGAATGCATTGCCATTTCCTTCTCCAGGAGATCTTCCCAACCCAGGGATCGAACCTGGGTCTCCTGCATTGCAGGCAGACACTTTAACCTCTGAGCCACACATAGTATTAATTTTAATTGCTGATAGTTACTTAGATATAGAATACAACTTATTTTCATATATTGGTCTTGTATGCTAAAATCATCTCAGGGCTGTGTTAGTTAGCTAGAACTACAACAAAGAAAGTAGTAGAAACTGAGTGGATTAACAAATGTAAATTTATTTTCTCATAGTTCTGAAAGCTAGAACTCCAAGACATGGTTAGGTAGGTTTCAAGTCTTAATGATACCTCTCTCAATAGCTTGTAGATGCCACTTTCTCTCTGTGGACCTAGATCTGTAGTGTCTCTTTGTGCATCCAAGTTCCCTCTTTTTATTTGAACACTAGTCAGATTGATTACAGTATATCCTAAGGACCCACGTTTTTTACCTAAATCACCTCTTTAAAGACCCTATTTATAAATACAGTCATACTTGATGTACTGAGGGTTAAGGCTTTAAATCTGAATTTGGGAGAAAAGGCATAATTTACCCTGTAACAAAAACTTTGTTAGTTTTTATATAGATTCCATTAAGTATATATAGATAATCATGCCCTAAGCAAGTATTTTTTCTTTTATAATTTATATTCTTTTTTCCTGTAGTTATAGAGAAAGGGTTATCTGTTATTCCCAGCTACTCTACAGTGGCCTGGGTAAGGAATTATGTAAAATTATTCTGCCCAGGACTCCTGGAGTTAATCAGAATTGATGGAAAAAGCTGTTTTAGACTGCATCTGGGCTTCTCTAGTGGCTCAGATGGTAAATAATCTACCTGCAATCTGAGAGACCTGCATTCAGTCCCTGATTTGGGAATATCCCCTGGAGAAGGGAATAGCTACCCTCTCCAGTATTCTTGTCTGGAGAATTCCATGGAAAGGGGAGCCTGGAAGGTCCCAGTCTATGGGGTCGCAAAGAGTTGGACACAACTGAGTGACTCTCACACGTATTGCTAGAGAGTAGAAGGATGTAAAATAACATCAAACATTAACAGAAATGAAAGTATATTAAGTATAAAGCAAACTTGGGACTTTGTGAAATGGGACTATAAGAAGAACTGATCCCAGAAATATATAGTCTGTATGTACATCATACTGAAAAAGAACAGGGCATTATCTTGTTAATAGATCTTATTATGGGGAAAAAAATAAGCTTAGATTTTTTCTATGCTTTTTGTTTGGTTGCCATGAAGTGCCAAAGAACTTTGTTTTTGCACAGGATGACAAAAGACATTCACAAAGAGTAGGATATGAATAGAAATGTCCATATTGGCATTTATAATACTGAGAACTTGGTTATAGATTAGGTTATAGATGTTACTTTTACATCAGTTATACATATGAGGAGGCTGAATCTTGTCCAGAGTTTTATCTTCATAAAATGGCAGCTGTGAGATTTGAATTAAGGTCTGTAAGATTATTAAGTATTAAGTTTTTTATTGAACATTTAAGCTATTATGTCAGCCAAATTAATTTTTGAATATATAACTATTATTTTTAGAGTAGAAGCAGAATTTTTAGAGTTGTATTTGGTGCATTCAATAAATTATCACGTGATTTTTAACACTGTTGGGTATCCATACGGGTAACTGGGCAGTATCAAGATGAACCCTGATTATGAATATGTGTTGTATGTGAGAAAAATGAGTATCACAAAGATAATGGCAATAATTTTAAGATAGAAAGCTTAAGTGAAATTATGTTCTTGTTATCACCTTTCCCTTACTTAAGGTAAATTTTAAAAACACCATACTGGAGTAATATAAAATTAAAAAATGAGATTCAACAATCATCTATTTTCTTCTATTGTGTTTATGCTTAAGTACCTTTTATTTGATTATTGTTTATACCAGTGAACAAGAATATTAATGGTCTTATATCAGTGAACAAACTGGTGTGAGGACTGCAGCATTTGTAAATTTGAAAAGACAGAGTTAGATAGATATAGACAGATATAGGGTGAAAGAGAGACTGATTTTTTGGTGTTATACTTCATAAAAGTCAGTTTGGCAAGGATGACATTGATGAATGATTGAGGGTAAGGGAGTCTTTGGGGAAAGTAAATACAATAAAATCAATCATTCATGGAAGTATAAAAGAACAAGAAAAGAAAGGTCAGTAGAGGTATACATCCTCCCAAAGTAATTTTTGCTATTATGTCACTATGCTCCATTAAGATAAATAAACACAGCAAATTAGTCTCCTGTTATTTAAATCAAGCATCATTGACTGTATACTTTAAAAAGTCTCATAATTATTCTGTGCAGTAAATTAGTGGTAGTTTACCATATTTTCATAATATCAAAAGATGAATGTTATTGGATGAAAAAGTGAAAGTTAAAGTCACTCACTCTTATCTAACTCCTTGTGACTCCATGGAATATCCAGTCCTTGGAATTCTCCAGGCTAGAATACTGGAGTGGGTAGCCATTCCCTTCTTCAGGGGATCTTCCCAACTCAGGGATCAAACTCAGGTCTCCTGAATTGCAGATGGAGCCTTTACCAGCTGAGCTATCAGGGAAGACTTATTGAATGAAAGGGTCACTAATTCAAGGCAAGGATGTAGAAAAATATAATTAAATTTCAGAATTTTTGAAATTGGCACATAGAGAAAAAATGTCCAGTAACCTTGAATATATGAATAAAATGAAGGAAATTAAATGATGAAAGGTTGAAATGGATAGTCTGAAGAATTAGACCTCATATGCATGTTCAACAAATTTAGAGCAATCATTTTATATTTAAATTTTGGTGAAATTATATTGCATTAAGCCAGATACTTAGGTAGACCATATATCTAAATCACCAGTTTTAGTTTGAATAGCATCTTATGGATCATTCATCATAGTCCATATTTTCCAAAAGAGAAAATTGGGCTTCAGCAAAGTTAATTATTTGAGATACTACCATTCAGTAAAAGGAGAGCTAGAATCACAATTTAGATTTTCTAACAAAATATCACAGGCCTGAATGTAGACTAGCACAAAGTCTAGATTTGTACAGATGATCCATGAAAATAATTAGAGTCATTAGTAAATGACCTGAATTTCAAATTATTGCCAGTGGAAATGCCTGAAACATATATAACTAGGCATTACTGAATCAAACTCAGGTCTGCTCATCCAACATACAGAAAAGTCAATCTATTTTTATCACCTATTCAGTACATGGTATGCTTTGTTATTTATTAAACCCCAGGGAATTAAGATCAATAAAATTCTGATATTTCTCCAAAGAAAACATACAGATGGCCAATGAACACATGGAAAGGTGTTTAACATGGTTTATTATTAGAGAAATGTAAAACCACAATGAGTTACCATCTCAACAGTAAGAATGACCATCACCAAAAAAAATCTATAAACAATAAATGCTGGAGAGGATGTGGAGAAAAGGGAATGTTCTGCTTTGTTGGTGGGAATGTAACTTGATACAGTCACTAGGGCGAACTGTATGGAGATGCCTCAAAAAAGCTAGGAATAAAACTATTAACATCATTGTTGTTTTTCAGTTCTACCGTCCTGTCTGATTCTTTGTGACCCCATAGACTGCAGCATACCAAGCCTTTCTGTCCCTTACCATGTCCTGAAGTTTGCCAAAGTTCATGTTCATTGCAATGATGATGCCATCTAGCCATCTCATCCTGACGCCCTCTTCTTCTGTCCTTAATCTTTTCCAGCATCAGGGAATTTTCCGATGTCAGCTGTTTGCATCAGATGACCAAAATACTGGAGTTTCAACTTCAGCATCAGTCCTTCCTAAGAGTGTTCAGGGTTTATTTCCCTTAAGTTTGATTGGCTCAATCTCCTTGCATCCAAAGGACTCTCAGGAGTCTTCTCTAGCACCATAGTTCAAAAGCATCAATTCTTTAGTGCTCCACCTTCTTTATCGTCCAGCTCTCACAACCATAGATGACCACTGAGAAGACCATAGCCTTGACTAAAACAGACCTTTGTTGGCAGAGTGATGTCTCTGCTTTTCAACACTCTGGCTAGCTTTTCAACATTGTTGTCATAGCTTTCCTGCCAAGAAGCAAATGTCTTCTGACACCATGGCTGCAGTCATCATCTGTAGTGATTTTAGAGCCCACAAAGAAGAAATCTGTCACTGCCTTACCTTGTGCCCCTCTATTTGCCATGAAGTAATGGGGACAGATTCCATGATTTTAGTTTTCTTAATATTTAGCTTTAATCCAGCTCTTCCACTTTCCCCTTTCACCCTCATCAAGAGGCTCTTTAGCTGCTCTTCATTTTCTGCCATTAGAGTGGTATTATTCACATATCTGAGGTTGTTGATGTTTCTCCTGCCTATCTTAATTCCAGCTTGTAACTCATCCAGCTTGGCTTTTCTCGTGATGTGCTCACGAGATTAAACAAACAGGGTGACAGCAGACAGCCCTGTCATACTCCTTTCTCAATATTGAACCAATCAGTTGTTCCAGATAGGATTCTAACTAATGCTTCTTGACCCTCATACAAGTTTCTCAGGAGACAGGTAAGATGGTCTGGTATTCCCATCTCCTTAAGAGCTTTCCACAGTTTATTATGATCCATACAGTCAAAGCCTTTTGTGTAATTGATGAAACAGAGGTAGATGTTTTCTGGAATTCCCTAGCTTTCTCTGTGATCCTGTGAATGGCAGCAATTTGATCTCTGGTTCCTTTTCCTTTTCTAAATACAGCTTGGATATCTGGAAGTTGTTGAGTCACATAATGCTGAAGCCGAGCATGCAAGATTTTAATCATAACCTTATTAGCTTGGGAGATGAGTGCGACTGTCTGATAGCTAGCACATTCTTTCTTAATTAATACCATATGACCAAGCAATCTCACTACTGGGTATACACCCTGAGAAAACCACAATTTGAAAAGCCACATATACCCCAGTATCCACTGCAGCATTATTTACAATAGCTAAGACATGGAATCAAGCTAGATGTCCATTGACAGATGAATGGATATATGTTGTGGTGCATATATATGATGGAATATTACTCATCAATAAAAAAGAAGCAATTTCAGTCAGCTTTAGTGAGGTGGATGAACCTAGAGCCTATTATACAGAGTGAAGAAGTCAGAAAAAGAAAAATAAATATAGTACTTAAAGCATATATATGGAATCTAGAAAAATAATATGGATGAACCTGTTGGCAGGGGAGAGATAGAGAATGGACTTGTGGACACAGTCAGAAAAGAGGATGGGACTAATTAAGAAAGCAAAGTTGACATATATACACTGCCATGTATATCCAAAAGTCTATAAGCAATAAATACTAGAGAGGGTGTGGAGAAAAGGGAATCCACTTACAGTGTTGGTGGGAATGCAAACTAGTATAGCCACTATGGAGAACAGTGTGGAAATTCCTTAAAAAACTGGAAATTGAACTGCCTTATGATCCAGCAATCCCACTGCTGGGGACACACACTGAGGAAACCAGAATTGAAAGAGACACATGTACCCCAATGTTCATCATAGCACTGTTTATAATAGCCAGGACATGGAAACAATCTAGATGTCCATCAGCAGACGAATGGATAAGAAAGCTGTGGTACATATACACAATGGAGTATTACTCAGCCATTAAAAAGAATGCATTTGAATCAATTCTAATGAAGTGGATGAAACTGGAGCCAATTATACAGAGTGAATAAGCCAGAAAGATAAACACCAATACAGTATACTAACGCATATATATGGAATTTAGAAAGATGGTAATGATAACCCTGTATGCAAGACAGCAAAAGAGACACAGAGGTATAGAACGGACTTTTGGCCTCTGAGGGAGAGGGAGAGGGTGGGATGATTTGGGAGAGTGGCATTTAAACATGTATACTATCATGTAAGAAACAAATCGCCAGTCTAGGTTCAATACAAGTTATAGGATGCTTGGGGTTGGTGCATGGGAATGACTCAGAGAGATGATATGGGGAGAGAGGTGGGAGGGAGGTTCAGGATTGGGAACTCATGTACACCCGTGACAGATTCATGTCAATGTATGGCAAAACCGATACAGTATTGTAAAATAAAATAAAAATAAATTAAAAAAAAAAAAGAAGTAAGGGTGAGAGAAAGAAAACAAAAAAATAAATAAATAAAATAGATAGCTAGTTGGAGAAGGCAATGGCACCCCACTCCAGTACTCTTGCCTGGAAAATCCCATGGACAGAGGAGCCTGGTCGGCTGCAGTCCAGGGGGTCGTGAAGAGTCAGACATGACTGGTGACTTCACCTTCACTTTTCACTTTCATGCATTGGAGAAGGAAATGGCAACCCATCCAGTGTTCTTACCTGGAAAATCCCAGAGATGGGGGAGCCTGGTGGACTGCCGTCTATGGGGTTTCTCAGAGTCATATACAACTGAAGTGACTTAGCAGCAGCAGCAGCAGCAGCAGTGGGAAGCTTAAACAAAAAATAGGGAGCCCCACCTGGTGCTCTGTGATTATCTATGGGGGTCAGATGGGGGAACTTGGAGGAAGGCTTAAGAGGGAACGGATTTGTGTGTGTGTGTGTGTAGTTATAACTTACTTACTCATGATGTCACATGGCAGAAACCAACACAGCATTGTAAAGCAATTGTTCTCCAATTAAAACAACAAGTTAAGAAATTTTATAATTTTATTTTATTTATGTTTATATTCATATAATGTATTGTCTATTATGATGAATTTTTAAAAATATTTATTAAGAACTGACTGCATGTCACCAGGAAATGACCAAATACTTGAGTAAGAATGGCATGATCTCTGCTCTCATAGAGCTGGTGTGAGGCTGGTATTGAATTAAAAAAAAAAAAAAAACTACAAAAGGACTGTAGTAGGCTTCTTGGCCTACTTGAAGTATTAATATCCCAATTTTAATATATGTAGACATTAAAACCCTTCAATGAATTGTTATGGAAAATAATCTGAGAAATTTTATTTCAGCTCCAGTGTTCCTGTTATTCCATCTATCTTAAGAGTTTTTACCGGACCACTGGCTCATATAGGTTCTTACCAATTTTAAAGAAAATTAGATTACAATAAAAATTTGATGAAAGCTATAGCCATAGACTTGCTTTCCAGAAAAATACATTTATGAATTGTAGTGATTTCTGGCCTCTGCACTTCTGGTAAAATTAGCTTGATTTTCTTTTCAAGAAATTCTCTCTACTTATGTGTCACTGTGACTTGGTTCAGGAATATTCTCAGCTTTCTGGCCATAGTGATTGTTTGAAAATGATTTTTCACTCAAGTTGGCAAATTCTGGGGATAGTGTGAAAGAGAAGCCTGCTCTTTCTGCTGAATTCACAAAGAAGATGCTATAAGGTTACAAGAAGCAAAGAAGCCAGAGAAACACTGAATCAAGAATTTGATAATATTCTTTGAGTCTATGGATCATGCCTAAAGCTATTACAGAATTTTATTTCTGAAAGTACTTTTTATAGAAGTAGCTGCATCCCCATTTTGCTAAAGCATCACTCAAGTTGGCAAATTTGGGGATAGTGTGAAAGAGAAGCCTGCTCTTTCTGCTGAATTCACAAAGAAGATGCTATAAGGTTACAAGAAGCAAAGAAGCCAGAGAAACACTGAATCAAGAATTTGATAATATTCTTTGAGTCTATGGATCATGCCTAAAGCTATTACAGAATTTTATTTCTGAAAGTACTTTTTATAGAAGTAGCTGCATCCCCATTTTGCTAAAGCTAATGTGACTTCAGTTTTCCGACACTTGTGACACAAAGTGTTCTCTTTATCTGTTATCTAAACTGTACAGCAGAATACCCACTAAGAGAATCTCACTAGGCTGTCCTGTGAGATGCTTTCTAGAAGGATAAATTATCACAGAACTGTCTTAATTTGGAGGAGACTGAATTTTTTGGAAGGCTGTAGAAAGTATGAACGAGTTAGCAACCAACAGACACAGTCACAGAAAATTACTGTGAAAAGAGTTACTATCACAGTTTCTTGGAGCAAAGAGCAGGGAAATCACAGTTTTATGAACCTAACAAGAGTCACCAAAAACATTTATTAGCACTAATTACATAAAACCTAGTTTTTGCTAGTTTGATGGAAAGAGTCAAAATGATAAGACATGGCTTCTATTCCAACAAACCTTGTGGTCTGAAGGGAAAGAAAACATATAGATGTAAAACCATGCGAAACAGAAATAAGGACCACATGAGTGGAACTGATAAACTTCTATGTCGCTAACGGGAGTAAAGAGTAAAGCAAGTTCAATGACACTTCATAGAGGGGGTGAGATTTGAGTAGGATCTTAAAGGAAAAGCAGTTTTCCAAATTTTTGAAATAGAGGTAAATATGAGCAGATCACCAGAGACAGATGATCACAATCCTAAGTGTAGAGGAGCCCAAAGTATGAAGTTGTACAGAGGAGCCATGGAAATAGCCATTATAGTCGTTAGTAAATGACTTGAATTTCAAACAGTGACTGGTGGAGATGGTTCAGAGATGCATAAACAAGTATTATCAAACCAAACTCATCTCTGTTCACCTGACTTTCAGCTAAGTCAATCTACTGACCTGACAACAAGCTGTAATGAAGAAGAATATAGTATTTATTTGGAGAGAGCCAAGAAAGGAGAAAATGTTAGTCACTTAGTCATGGCCAACTCTTTGCAACTCCATGGACTATAGCCTGCCAGTCTCCTCTGTCCGTGGAATTCTCCAAGCAAGAATATTGAAGTGAGTAGCCATTCTCTTCTCCAGGGGGTCTTTCTGATCCAGGGATCGAACCTAGGTCTCCCACATTGTAGGCAGATTCTTCACCTTCTGAGCCTCCAGGGAAGCCCAAGCAAGGAGAATCATCAACTAGTGCTCAGAAGATCCAGACTCCCTGCTTGTTACCCTGCTAATAAACACTCTACTGTCCCTCATCACAACACCCTGTTAGTTGACTGGCTTTGCTGTAAGTCCAGCAAGTGGACTCGAGTTTAGGTCAGTGACACATGGAAGTGTGATGTTCTGGGTAGTTTAACTGGTAACAGGAGACCTTAACTGGTAAGAAAAATAATATACGTAGCTCCCTACCTAGGTTTGGGGAAAGATATTAGAAAGAAAAAGTTATTTTATTTCCCTTGGAATTGAGTTAGCACATGTTACCTAGTGGACTCAATCCAGATCAACCTCTGATATATACTTCTAAAAAGTACTTTATTTCAGATTTTCATTACTGTTTTTTTCAAAATTAGGCATGCAGCTGACTATGTAGTAACAATTCCATTCTTGGGAATTCATCTTCTAGATTATATGCCCTGTGTCAAATGATATGTATACAGGGAGTTTCATGGCAGCATTACACATAATGGCTATATGGTTAAATTAAAATAAACCTAGTGTTCATTAATAGAGGGCTAGTTATACAGAAAATAAATAATAAAATGAAAGTTTCCATGAACATAATATAAAGTCCTGTAAAAATTTGTATCTAAAAATATATGCAGAATAATGTGCATCATCAGCTCAGTTCAGTCACTCAGTTGTGTGCGACTCTGCAACCCCATGGACTGCAGCATGCCATGCCTCCCTTTCCTTCACCAATTCCTGGAGTTTACTCAAACTCATGTCATTGAGTCTGTGATGCCATCCAACAGTCTCATCCTCTGTCATCCCCTTCTCCTTCCACTGTCAATCTTTCCCAGCATCGGGGTCTTTTTAAATGAGTCAGCTCTTCACATCACGTGGCCAAATACTGGAGTTTCAGCTTCAGCATCAGTCCTTCCAATGAATATTCAGGACTGATTTCCTTTAGGATTGACTGTTTGAATCTTCTTCCAAGGGACTCTCAAGAGTCTTCTCCAACACCACAGTTCAAAGGCATCAATTCTTCATTGCTCAGCTTTCTTCACAGTCCAACTCTCACATCCATACATGACCACTGGAAAAACCAAAGCTTTGACTAGATGGACCTCTGTTGGCAAAGTGATGTCTCTGCTTTTTAACATGCTGTCTAGGTTGGTCATAACTTTTCTTCCAATATGTATGTAATCTTTATTTAAAAGATGTAGCAATCATTTATATTTGCTTCCATTTGATAAAACTAGAATGAGGCATCTAGGGAACTAATAAAAGTAGGCTTCCATAAAGAGGAAGTTAGAAAATGAGTGAGAAAAGAAGGGAGATAATGAATCATTTCTCTGTATAATTTCAAAGATTTTTGTACATATTTGTCTAATTTTTAAACTATGCAAGTATATTATATAGTCAAACATAAACTATAGTAAATGCTAGCAAGAAAACTGTATTAAGTATAGCTTGAATTGTATGTGTGATTGGACTCTGATTCACAGCTCTCATAAAAGCTCTGAAGAAAAACTGAGGAGCGTCTACATCTATGCATACCTGGAGTCATTAACATCAGTAATCCTTTTAATTTTCTTTTGGACATTTGTTTAATTCTTTACCTTCATTATCAAACAAAGCTCAGTGCTCTCCTGGAGTTTAATGTGTGCCCCAAGGAGGCTTTGACCATAGAACACTGGGGCAAGTTTAGAGGCTATCATCAGGGACTACTTCTGAGCTCAGCGTATCCTTGCCTACAGTGTCAGAGGTTTTCCCTCCATTGTGCTTTCACAAGGGTACCAACTTAGGAGAGGAAAACATAGTAAGCATCATCATCAAAGATTATAAAGTTGTCTCATGTGTGTGTGTTGATATGAAAAATCACAAGGTTTCAGCCATGATGATGATTATCAAGTCATAGGCACCACTTGAATGTAAGACAGACAGGGTAGATAATTTATCACACCATTCCTAGCTTCTAGCACACTGCAGCTGTTGTGAAGTCACTTCAGGACCCCATAGACAGCAGCCCACCAGGCTCCCCCATCCCTGGGATTCTCAAAGCAATAACAGTGGACTGGGTTGCCATTTCCTTCTCCAATGCATGAAAGTGAAAAGTGAAAGTGAAGTCACTCAGTCATGTCTGACTCTTCACGACCCCATGGACTGCAGCCTACCAGGCTCTTCCATTCATGGTATTTTCCAGGCAAGAGTACTGGAGTGGGGTGCCATTGCCTTCTCCATCTAGTACACTACCTAATATAAAGTACATGTTTGGTAAATACTGATTGAAGGAATAAGTAAGTGACTTTGGAATTTAATTATTTCCTATCTTCTAGGCCCATCATTTCATGTATATTAGCATTCCTCCTCATCTGTCCATTCATCTGTAATAAGAACTCCATGAGGGCAGGAAATTATTAATAGATGTAGTGATAAGAACAGTTAGCATTAATAAGTTCTTACACCTGGTAACAGTCATTGTGGGAAACATTATAAATACTGTCTTTCTCTCCTACTGACAAAAGAAAAAGGTTCAGAAGGTTAAGGTTAAGTGACTTTCTGTGGTCACAGAATGTTCATGGCAGATCATCCAGCATCCATATTATCAATCAATGCTACTCTGATATTTCTTGTAAATCTCACACAGTGCTTAGCAGGACATTAAACACTTGTGTAATTAGAAGAAAAAGTCTGACATTAGGGCAGCTCCCCTTTACCAACATCCCTTTAGGTATGCCACATTCAGGAAATAACCCAACCTTGCACTGCCTCAGACCTCTTCTCCTCTTGAAAACTTGTCTTTTATTTTCCTGATATTTACCGATTGATTTTGGTAAGCTGAAAGGGATGCTCAATTCAGTTCTATAGGTTGTCTTATAATATTAACAGTAATACTAAAGGTAAGTTCTATTACTGTCTCTACTTTAAAGATACAGAAATTAAGTCTCAGGAAGATTAAGTAACTTGGCCAATGTCAAAGAAATATGACCAACTTACTACTGTGTATTAATACTTATTTGAGTCAACGCCAAAATATACTGTTATAACTTTGGGCACTCTTCTAACCATGTCTGATATTTACTGATTCGAGTGTTTTTGTTTGTTTTCCCCATGCATTACTTCTCATTTATCTTATACCAGATTTCTAAGGAGAACAAAGCATGAAATCTCAAAAAGCTTATGATATAATGTCATTGCAGGTCTTGGGTTGGTGCCTAGGTCTTCTGACTCCTTGCCAAGTTCTCTTTCACTGCAGGAAACCAATCTTTACAAGGAACACTTGTGAATTTTAGCACTGACCATTCTGCAAATCAGCAGCTGAACTTAGAAATTGCAGAGCCCATAGTAGCATCATACGGGCAATATTTGGGCGCATAGGGACTATGTTTGTTGTTTCTTTAGTTTAACTACCTTAATGTCTACCTTGTTACCATTAAAGACCTACATTCTCTTTTATCTAAGTTATCTTGATGTAAGACTGGTGTCATATTGTAGAGAATTGGTGATTTTGGAAATTGGAGCTCATCACTCTTTTGCTTTACTTTAATTTTCTTTATCATGCGAATTTAATACTTTTATGCATCGAGATCGCAGGAAAGACTTTTGTCAGATATCCTTGGCTTTGGTGGTAATATATTGAGAAATGCTCTTTCATTCTCTCTTTAAGTATTTTATTTGTTAATTTTGGCTGCACTGGGTCTTCATTGCTATGTACCTGCAGACTTTCTCTAGTTGTGGTGAGCAAGGAAGGGCTACCCTTTGTTGCAGTACATGGACTTCTCACTGTGGTGCCTTCTTTTGTTGTGGAACATGGCTCTAGACACACAAACTCAGTAACTGCCGTGTGTGGGCTTAGTTGCTGCTAAGCATGTGGGACCTTAGTTCCCCAACCAGGGACTGAACCCTCCTCCCTTGCATTGCAAGGCAGATTCCTAATCCCTGGACCAGCAGGGAAGTCCCTGTATTCTCTTTTTTAGATGACACAACATGTTCAACCAATGGAAAGGACATGCTTGCTTCCTTTTTATATGGATGTATGTCAAGTGAAACCTAACCAAATTCTCCCTGCTTCTGCAGAATAGCTTATCCTTAAGATGGCCTGAAGACCCTTTCTGCAGAGAGTAGTCCAAATCAGTGGAACTTCTCTTCTAGAGAAATTATTTACAGTATCATGTTTTCTTTTAAAAAATATCCTAATAAACACAATAAACTTTACAAATGCCTTATGTATTCTGAAGCAGGTAGCTGCTGTGTTCTACTAAATTTAAGCAAGAACATTACCAGTTACTTTAAAGTAATGGATGACAGAGTGTCATTCCATATATTACATCTTAGATCCCAAGCAGTGAGAAGAGCTGTCTTTAAAACTAGTGACTTTTCCATTATGCTACAATGTAAGCACACAATAGTGAGAGAAATTACCTATAAAAGTACCAGTAGCCAATGAGAAGTGATAATAACAGACAACGGCTGGGGCTGAAGTATTGCCCCTTACAGATCTAAGGAAATGCACAGTTGCATACAGCCTTATGATAGTCACTTAATTTTCATAATTCTATGTTGTATTTTGCTTCAAACTCTCCAAAATCCTCTGTATTTCTTACTCTCTGGGAAAATCCATTTTCTTTAAAAATACATACACTAACACATATGCATACACACACAATTTCAAAACAAGGACTGTCTCTCCAATTGATGGTCTCTGGTATATAGGTTCCTGGAAGAAGGTTGTTGGAGTTTTCTTCATATTTACATTTTTCTTGATGTTTTCAATTTAGAGAATAACAAATAGCTGCTTTAGTAAATATTATCAACCATAGGAAGAATTTATTCTAATTTGTCTTGTTTTATGACTCTAAGTAAAGAAATGGTTTCAGAGTCTTTCATCTCTTTTATTTTGCTTTTCTTTCTGTGCTTCTGCTTTCCTTTGAAGATAATATTTATTATTATTAATAACTTCTCTTACAAATAACTACGTGAGTAGGTACTGCCATTATATTCAATTTACTAAATAGGAAACCTAGCAAGATATTGGAATTTATCAACTGTGAGTTGGCTTGGATCAGCAGTGCAGTTCATATTAGGGTGTCAGTTCCAGCAATAGCTGGTACATTTACCTAAAGACTCTTGTGATATAAAGATCAAGACAGCTTGTTCACTCACATATCTGATACCTCATTTGGAGTGGGTAGAACAGTTGCCTTCTGTTTACCCATTTCACTTTATACACAGCATCTCTGTGTGATTAGCTTGGGCTTCCTCAAAGTATGGTGATCTCAAGGTATCTGTACTTCTTTCCTAGAGGCTAGAGGTAAAGCATTTCAGAAAACCAGGACATCAGCTGAAAATACTTGCACTGAAAGTCACAAGGTACCTCTTTTGCCATGTAGTATTATACAAAAGGAAGTTACAGGGCAGGCCAACCTTCAAGTGAAGGGAATTATATTATGACGTAGGTATTGGAAGGCATAGTTCCTGAATAAGTCATGTTTGGAGATTATCTACTTAAAAATATAGAGAAAAATAACCCCCCTTATCTTTAATTCTGATTCATTTCCTTTTTTTCTAATTTGGATCTAGGAATTCTCCACTACTGTGCAAATTTAATTAATATATTGTCAGAAGAAAACATGAAATAGCTAAGAAAGAGCTTCTGCAAGATGACAGTTGTAAGGGTAGAAGCATTTAGCATTTTTAGAGTGTTTTTTATATTTTGGGAGTTCTGCAAATTTATCTGAACCTAAATTCTAATCCCAGGTAACACTGTGTGTACTTTGTTTGTCCTAGATAGTTTTTGCTTGTATGAGCAGAATGAGTGCCCATGAAAGCTTACAGTTGCCTGTTTGTGGGGTCTGGTGTTTTGTATATTCATGGAGCACTTGCCTCTCCTGCTGGGGAGACAGGTGCCAAGGTCTGAAGTCTCTTTGTGTGTAGGAATGCCGGAATCCCTGTCTTCTCTTCTTGGGGAGTTAAATTTCCCCTAATTATTCTTCAGCTGAGTGAGGGGCTTCTACTTTGGCAGTTTCTCCCCTGAGAAGTTTTTATTTCTGGCTGTATTCCTTTTCCCTTGGCTCTATTTTCATAGCCTTTCAGCACCTCTGAAAAAGCTTAATCTTTTTTTTTTTTTTTTTTTTTTTAGGTATCTGAGCAATTTTCTCAAATCTTAGCTGCAGTTTAACTAATTTGGAATAATAATGGTAAAATAGAATCTGGTTGCTCTGAATGCTGGTTTTTTAACCACTTTCCACTGTGAAGCTGTGTCCAACATACATTTTGAGGGATTAAATTATATTACTATCTATTTATTGTGTTACCATTTATTGATTGATTACATAAACATAAAATTTTGGATAATTGCATTTTATCATGTACTTGTCATATAAATCTATGCAGTTCTTACTATAATTTTTATTCACATATCATAGATGAGGAAATTGAGGTTTAAAGAGTAAAAGATGATTTATACCATAGGCAGTGCTCAGTCTGATACCCAAAACCAAGCAATGTATTCATAGAATGTACTTCTAGCAATATGTTCTTTCCCATTCAACTAAAATATTTGGAAACTCCAGTATGGGAAAATATTATAATTAGTGGATTATTTTGTTTATTGTTCTGTTTTTTTTAAAATGAGCTAGTTGAGAAACCTCAGTACACTCAAATTGTCTTGATAAACAAAGCTAAAAGACAATTGTCTGGTTTGTCCGTTTACTTTTTTTTCTCTTTCTTTCCAGAAGGAAATGACTAGTGTACCAGTTTTTTGAGATTTCTTATTTTTGTTCAGATTATAATGTTGAGTTTTCTTTCCTACTAGTACTATAAGCTTGAGATATATTTTTATTGAAGCATATTTGATTTGCAATATTGTGAAAATGATGTTTTTTATTTTAACATAAATTTATGATAATAAAGTAGCAGTCATCACATGGACTTTTTTCACCTTAAGGAACAGGAAAATTTTGAGACTTGGGAAATTCTGCAACATTTAGCAATTTGTCATAGGACACTCCAGAGTGTTGTTTGGATTTATAAATTTGTTTATTGCAAAATAGAGTAACTGTTCTTACCAGTCATCTCCCTGTCCTTGAATATTCATCTAGCAATCTACCAAAATGATTTATAATGAACAATTGATAATTTACTATAGCACATCCTAAGGGATATTTGAATTTAAAAGTAAGACTGTGAAGTGAGAGGAAATTTTATGTTAAAGAAATGCATTTCAAGTGATGTTTGTATTAGAGTTTCCCAGATAAACAAAACCAATAGACTATATATATATATATATATATATACATATACATATATATATGTATGCATATATACATACATATATATTTATATATAATAAACTTCTTATATGAAATTGGTTCACATGATTATAGAGGCTAAAAAGAGAATCTAGAAAGATTCTCCCCAGGAGGATCTATGGGATCCATTTGATTTCAAGGGCAGGAGAAGACTGATGTTTCACCTTAAGTGTAGCTATGTAAAGACAGAAAAAAATAAATCTTATTCAAATCTTATTTTCTATTCAGTCCATCAGTAGATTGAAGGAAGCCCACCCAGGTTAGGAAGAAAAATCTGCTTTACTTAGTGTGTGAACTCAGATGCTAATCTCACCCCAGAAAACCCTCACAGACACACCCAGAAACAATATTTGACCAGATATTTGGGTGCCCTGTTGCCCAATAAACTTGACACATGAAATTACTCCTTCACAATATTTTAAGTCAAAGTATACCATTGATCATTTGTATGCATTTAGTATGCCACCTTTTAATCCTTACCTCAACCTTATAAAACCAGTATGTTTATCCTCATTTCACTTAAAAAATAAAACAAAGGAATACACAAAATCACTGCAGCTCAGAGAGGCTAACTAGGTTGTCCTGTGTGATAGAGCTGGTAGATAGGGCAACATGATCTACTCCATCTATTTTTTAACCTAAAAACTAAAATAGCCAGCAGAATAGGTTTCTTCAGGAGCAGCAAAAGAGTGCAGATCAGGACATACAATGTGGTGAGCCTCATGCAAGTCTAGTAAAGCAAAGAAGGGGAAGCTCTTTTGTAGGGCAAGAAGGGAAAATTGAAAGAGGCTATTATAAGCAAAGTCTATTGGAGTAAACTGGAATTTGAAGGACAGTGACTTTTCATTGGCGGAATGTGAAAATCTCTCCTTGTCTGAGCTACTGGTGATAGTGAAGTCATGTCACTGCGTGTCAGAAATACAGGTGCATCTCTTCCTATGGGGTTCTGTGTTGATGTCCAGTGGTCTGCGCATGAAAACTCCCACTTCAAGCCTCCTGACTGCACTTTAGTGAGTTTTTCTTTATTAATTTCCACACGGGCAGATTGAACATCCTAATGGAGGAGAATCTAAAGAGACCAAAGATAGTCAGCTACAAGTGCCACTTAGTCTACATACACACAGGTTGTAGAAAGTTAGCTAGAATTCCCCCAGCTTTGCTAAGGCTACAATATTTCCTTCCTTTTTGGGGTGGGCATTTAACTGATTTATTAAACAAAGGGTTAAAGTGTTTCCTGAGCATTGATTCCTGCTGAAAATGAAGTTTCTATCAGTGACTCAGATAATCCTCAGGTCCAGTTCTTGAACATAATTAGAACCTACTTTTCTATTACTCTCAGTAGGGACATCTCAGGCACAAGGGAAATAAGGTGGCCAATATTCTGATAGAGGGTGGTCTCTTTTATAGAACATCCACTTAGTCAAATATAATTCACAAAAAGCAAAACCTTTTTTTTCTTTGATCAAGGTTTCGTATCTGGCCACTGCTTTGGGCAAAAGATGAATAAAAAACAAAACATTGATAACTTAAAATATTATTGTTCAAGGAATTTTTATGACCTTAACCAGACAACAGAGAGTATTAGAGGAAAACTGTCCTCAACTTGAGAAGTTTGGTGGTGCTCTTCAGTGCCCTAGATGGAAGCTTCAAACTATGGGAACAAACATATCTTTGCCTTGTTTATTGGATGATAATTTTTAGACCAATTTCCATTAATTTCTCAAGAGTCTCTTTGTAGCTATCATAATGAGCATCCCCCTTGTCCTGGAGATGTACAATCACATGATGATAAGTTCCTTTATTTCACTGTCTCAGAAAAGTGAGGTGAGAGAGGAATACAGTGTGCACATGTCTCCGTCCATCTGCCCTGCATTTTATGTCACTTGGTTGTTTTAGAGGATGAGTTTTTAAATGGGTGCAGAAATTGCAAATGTCATCTCAGCCACTTTTTAATTGGAGGTCATGAGGATTATACAACCATGAGGACTTCCAGCATTAAATGCCACCTTCAGTGCAACTGTGAGTCAGAATCTCAGACTGCTAGTTTGAATGTTGTGTCAAGTTTAGTACGTTTCTCCCTGACAGATTTAATGTCCATTAGGAGCTGGGGAAAGCATCTGACAAGCCTCAAGATTAACTGTGTTCTGAGGGAAATGAGTGAAAAAAATCTCAACAGAGGCTTAACAGGTTGAGTGTTTAACAGGTTGAATCACATAAATTTGTCAGCAAACTTTATTCTCCATGTACATGAAATTAGGCAAGGCTTTTTCACACCATTATGAATTATGTACTTTGCAATATATTTACATCACCTGATCCTTATTTGTTAATCGATCGTGGAAGACAAGGATGGATTATATTTCCATGTTGTTCTGCTTCCAGTTCAGTGTTTAGGGTGACGTATTCTCAGGCATCCTGAGAAGGCAATGGCAACCCACTCCAGTACTCTTGCCTGGAAAATCCCATGGATGAAGGAGCCTGGAAGGCTGCAATCCATGGGGTTGCAAGGTCAAACATGACTGAACGTCTTTACTTTCACTTTTTACTTTCATGCATTGGAGAAAGAAATGGCAACCCACTCCAGTGTTCTTGCCTGGAGAACCCCAGGGACGGGGGAGCCCTGTGGGCTGCTGTCTATGGGGTCGCACAGAGTCAGCTATGACTGAAACAACTTAGCAGCAGCAGCAGCAGCAGCAGCAGCAGCAGCAGCAGCAACATTGACAACACTCTGGATTGCACTGATTTTTTTACTTCATAACAAGAAAACTTTTAACATACTTTTTTTTTTTAATTTTCCTAATTAGCAATTCTATGTGGAGTTTTGAAATAATCTCTAATGAAAATCTATATCATTTAAATTAGTCATGTGTAACTAAGTTGTAACGCTGAATTAAACTTGGTCATCAGTCATCCAAAATGATAACCTAAAATTTCCTGCATTAGCTAAAAGTCATCTTCATAAAAGTTCTAAATATCAACTAATCATCCTTATTTTACACATGATGAAATGAACCTTCACAGGGTTAAGTAACTTATACACAGAAGCACAGTTAATAAAGAGCCTGCATGAATCCAAACCTACTTCTGACTGGATCCTATACATTATGCACCATAACATAGTTGTTAGTGGCAAAGAACAGACTCTTATCAGCTAACACTGATTGTATTTCCTGACACACCACTCTGTGTGTTCCTTCAGTTATTACAAACATCTGAGACCTATCCCCTCTTCCTGAATATAAGTTTCTTGTGTGCAAGCACCATAGCACATGAATCTTGGATAGCCTCCTTAAGCGTGAGTTAAGCTCTCAAATACTTGAAGCCTATCCAGGCCCATGATTGATTTCAGCCTTCAACCCCCATCTGGGACAAACTGCAGCTATATTGTTTCTTCTTATTTTAAGATTGGCCTTCCAAAGCTAAAAGATTTATAGTTTTGTGTTTCTGATCAACTGGCAATGATGGGACTCTTCATAAAAGTGTATTCTGGAGGCACTGCCACTGTTAGAAGCAGAAAATGTAATTATATGGCCACTGGTTTGTTCTGGTAATTTGCATCACTTGTGGTGATTTGATTATCAGAAAAGGAGATTCCTCCCCACTGACATCTCTGTATTTTGCTCACCCTCAGTCCACCTGCAGAGATCACTGGGTAGTTTAAAAACCTGGACCTTCTATTTCCACATACAAAGCCTAGTTTATTGTCTCTGTTAAAAGAAGACTCTTAAAATGGCTCTTTATCATTAATGGTCAAATGGAATGAGAACATCCTTTATTCTCTCTGGTCACCCCATGCTCTCTCCCAACAAAGTGAGTTGAAAAGAGAATGTTCAGATCATGCTGTTTCATCTGTATGAGGAAAATAAGAATAATTTGGAGTCGGATGTGAATGTCAAACTCCAGATCTGTCCCAATAGTAGAGACCTGTGTCCAGGAGGAGGCCATTAGGATTAACTACACACTCACCTTTTGCACGTGCATACACGCACACACTCAGGAGTTCTTTTTATTCCAAGTCATGAGATTTTCCTATATTCTTGAAGCAGCCCAGAGAGGGAGCCAGTCCTCAGCTTTCTCTAGCTTGTTACCCTTAGGGCCCCTCCTTTTTTTTAATTTTCCCCTGAACCCCAAGGGAAATAACATCTTGAGCCAGCTTCTTCTTGAGCTACAAAAGGGATTGATAAGGCTCACTCTGTATGTTCCCATTCAGTGCTAAATTGATCATACTATTTACATAATTGTTTATTCCATACCTGATCAGTGAGAACAACAGTCTTATGGAAAGAATATTTTTTTAGTCCAAGGCAGGTCTTTTTCTCACAGAGCTCCCTATACTTTGGCTCTCCACCACCACATGGAAACAAAACAAACCTATTTTTCTTTGGCACCATATTAAATACCATGCATGAAATCTGGACCTACTTTTTCTATATGCTGGTTTGCCTTATTTTTTAGAGTCTTACACAATACCTGAAAATACAGCTTTAAATCTGGTGGTTGTTCAATAATTTCTCACATTGCTCTATATCCCCCTGACACACAACAATTTGAATTTCAACAAAAGCCTTCAAAGAGACCATAGACCCCACATCTTACCACTAAATAGCTGCTGATTTTATCTGTGTCTCTCTAAAAGGAACTCAGATTATCTGATACAGGATCCCCTGTACTCCCATTAACCTGGGACATTAGAATGAGCACTGGTGAGACAGATCATGGTAGGTTAAGACAATGAGCTTTTGAAACTGACAGATTGGTTTTAAATTCTAGCACCAACAATAAATGGGCATTTGGCCTTCGGAAATCACTTTACCATTCTAAACGTAGGTTCTTTACCACCACAGAGCACGAGACATAGACATGGTTATAATTTATACTTTACAAAGTTGTATCAAATAACTCATCTAAGGTCTTGGGACAGTAAGGCTTTTCAAATTGTAGCTATTGCCATGCCATCACTGAATTATTGTGATGCTAATATTAACCTGGGCTCAGACATATCTGCCTGCCAACGCAGGAGACATGAGTTTAATCCATGGGTAGGGAAGATCCTCTGGAAAAGGAAATTGCAACCCACTCTTGTATTCTTTCTTTCCAGGGAAATCCCATGGACAGAGGAACATAGGGTTGCAAATTGTCAGATGTGACTTAATGACTAAACAACAGCAGCTATGTTGACCTAAAATAACTAAAATATGTGTTCATCCAGGATACCCAGTTAGGCCCTGTGTTTAGCTATTCTCTTTGTGACCATGCTGTACTTCAATTTCTCCCAGGATTAAATGGACCTGAAGGCCAGTCTCTGCCCTGTAGAGAGTTGCCTTCTTCAGTCAGTCAGGCTGAGCACAATGAATTGCTAATTGAATTAGATTAGAACATAGATCAAGAAGGCCAGATCTGATTGCTAACTCAGAATCTCTGTAGCTGCAAATGCAGCTGCCTGACTCGCAAGTCTCTGGATATGGAGGGTCTATCTTGTTTTCTTTAAAAAGGAAGTTGTTCATAATTGATGAGAAATAGGGTTGCAAATTGTCAGATGTGACTTAATGACTAAACAACAGCAGCTATGTTGACCTAAAATAACTAAAATATGTGTTCATCCAGGATACCCAGTTAGGCCCTGTGTTTAGCTATTCTCTTTGTGACCATGCTGTACTTCAATTTCTCCCAGGATTAAATGGACCTGAAGGCCAGTCTCTGCCCTGTAGAGAGTTGCCTTCTTCAGTCAGTCAGGCTGAGCACAATGAATTGCTAATTGAATTAGATTAGAACATAGATCAAGAAGGCCAGATCTGATTGCTAACTCAGAATCTCTGTAGCTGCAAATGCAGCTGCCTGACTCGCAAGTCTCTGGATATGGAGGGTCTATCTTGTTTTCTTTAAAAAGGAAGTTGTTCATAATTGATGAGAACTGAGTATAGCTCTGTCATCCATCCATATTTAACTTAGTTAAATATCTGGTGCCTGAAATAGCTATAGATTTCACCTTTCATTTGGGGGCAAACTAATTTCCTAAGGACAGGAGGTGGTTTGGGGCCAGGGGATTGCACTGACACAATGAGATATACTCCCAAGCACTAAGTATTGTGGTCCATCCTGGCTTCCATTAGACAAAGCAGCTGGATATTGATATCATAAGTACTCAAACCAAGAAAACACACCTTATGAAATGTCTGCAGAGGGGAAACTGGGCAAACCCCAAAGCCTGTGGCTCCTTTCTGGAACCCACTTCCTTTCATCCTCTGAAAAAATTAATGTGTAAGGTTAGAGTTGGACATGCCTGAGTGACTGAACTGAACTGAACTGAATGCATTAATGAAGTGACAGATATTCCTTTAAGGATGAACTTGTATTGTACCCCTTCTCTAGCTTCTGGTGATAAGTGGCAATCCTTGGTGTTCTTTGGCTTTAAATGGATTATTCTAACTTCTGCTTCCATCTTCTTATGGTCTTTTCTATGTCTCTGCACCTATTCAAGTTCTCCTTCTTATAAGAGCAAAGTTATATTAAAGTAGGACTTAGTCTCATGGCTTCATCTTAATATGATGAAATCTGTAAAAATCCATTTCCAAATTAGGTCATATCGAGGTAATGTGATTGGAACTTCAATGTATCTAGTCTGGGAGACACAACTCAACCTGTAAAAAGGAGTGGTTGTGGACTTGGTACATTGAACACGGTCATTAGGATTTCTTAAGACTGAATAAGAGTAATAAAATTTCCCCATAAGTCATATTAGAAAGTAAACAGCATCATAATTTAGGGACTGATGGTTGGCAGCAGGATGTGGTGTCAATGCTAAAAGAATGAACTCTAACAGATAATCTGACTGTAATAGATCCTCAAGATGAGATTGATTGGAAATATTTCAGATGTACATTTATCATAGCTATATGATGTAGATTATATATATATATATCATATGTGATATATAAATATATATATATTATATTTATGATATATATATCATATATATGTCCTTTATATCAATAAAGGACATAAATGCTATGGACCTAACAAAAGAAGAAGATATTAAGAAGAGGTGGCAAGAATACACAGAAGAACTATACAAAAAAGCTCTTCACAATCCAGATAATCACGAAGGTATGATCACTCACCTTGAGCCATACATCCTGGAATGCTAAGCCAAGTGGGCCTTAGGAACCATCACTATGAACAAAGCTAGTGAAGGTGATGGGATTCCAGTTGAGCTGTTTCAAAGCCTAAAATATGATGCTCTGAAAGTGCTGCACTCAATATGCCAGCAAATTTGGAAAACTCAGCAGTGGCCACAGGACTGGGAAAGGTCAGTTTTCATTCCAATCCCAAAGAAAGACAATGCCAAAGAATGCTCAAAATACCACACAATTGCACTCATCTCACAAGCTAGTAAAGTAATGCTCAAGTTTCTCTAAGCCAGGCTTCAATAGTACATTAATTGTGATGTTCAAGCTGGATTTAGAAAAGGCAGAGGAATCAGAGATCAAATTGCCAACATCCATTGGATGACTGAAAAAGCAAGAGAGTTCCAGAAAAACATCTGCTTGTGCTTTACTGACTATGCCAAAGCCTCTAGCTGCATGGATCACAAAACACTATGGAAAATTCTTAAAGAGATGGTAATACCAGACTACCTGACTTGCCTCTTGAGAAATCGGAATACAGTTCAGGAAGCAACAGTTAGAGCTGAACATGGAATGACACACTGATTCCAAATAGGGAAAGGAGTACGTCAAAGCTGTATGGTGTCACCCTGCTTACTTAATTTATATGCAGAGAATATCGTGAGAAACGCTGGGCTGCATGAAGCACAAACTGGAATCAAGATTGCCGGGAGAAATATCAATAACCTCAAACATGCAGATGACACAACCTTTTTGGCAGAAAGCAAATAAGAACTAAAGAGCTTCTTGATGAAAATGAAAGAAAGAGTGAAAAAAGTGGCTTAAAACTCAACATCCAGACAAGGAAGATCACAGTATCTGGTCCCATCACTTCATAGCAAATAGATGGAGGAATAATTGAAACAGTGACAGAATTTATTGGGGGGGGGATCACTCCAAAATCACTGCAGATGGTGACTGTAGCCATGAAATTAAAAGGCACTTGCTCCAAGAAAGGAAAGTTATGTCCAACCTAGACAGCATATTAAAATGCAGAGACATTATTTTGCCAACAAAGTTCCATCCAGTCAAAGCTATGGTTTTTCCAGTAGTCATGTGTGGATGTGAGAGTTGGACTATAAACAAAGCTGACCGCTGAAGAGTCAATGCTTTTGAACTGTGGCATTGGAGAAGACTCTTGAGAGTCCCTTGGACTGCAAGGAGATCCAAATAGCCCATCCTAAAGGAAATCAGTCCTTAATATTCATTGGAAGGACTGATGCTGAAGGTGAAACTCCAATATTTGGCCACTCGATGCAAAGGACTGACTCATTTGAAAAGACCCTGATGCTGAGAAAGATTGAAGGTGGGAGAAGGGGATAACAGAGGATGACATGGTTGGATGTCATCCCCAACTCAATAGGCATGAGTTTCAATAAGCTGCGGCAGTTGGTGATGGACAGGGAGGCCTGGTGTGCTGCAGTCCATGGGTCACAGAGGGTCATACACGACTGAGCAACTGAACTAAACTGAACCCCTTCATTTCTTGACAGCATAACAGTTAACAGACATCTCTGTGTTTCCCCCAATCTCTCTCTCTCCAACCTATTCCACATGATTGGGATGACAACTGTTGAGTTTGCTAACTGCTTTTTCGTTCTTCTTCTTTTTGTTTTACAGTGACATAGAGTAAATTGAAATAATGCTCTTATTTTTCAAAAAGTTGATAACTACCCTTTTTCTGCGTGAATTCTCCCTTCATCAAGTCTCCTAAATTTTTCTTTATCTCTTTACAGTTGTCAGTATTCATTTACGTTGTTACTTATTTTGCAGCATGCACAAACTCAATTGTTCTTCACACAGGGACGTATTCTCTGTCTTCATTGGCTCTTTTTTAAGCCTTTTTAATAATTTATCTTTAACTGGAGGATAACTGTGTTATGATATTGTATTGGCTTCTGTCATACTATGATGTGAATCATTGGCTGTTAATTTATTCATGTCAAAGGACAGGTCTGTGGGCCTTACTCACCAGCCACTCAGGAAAACTCCTGGGCTACCTGCACACAGAGAGATGGCATTGTGGAAAAGGAGGAGGTCCTTCTAAAGCCCAGAAGAAGAGGTACCACTCCCATGGAGCTTTCCTCTTCCATGTTGCCAGCCAAACAATTGTTTCCTCCTGTCACGCATCATATTTTGTTACTAGGATCTTTTTTTAAAAAAATAGTTTCCTTTCACCTTAAGTGCATAATTGTTTCTAATTCTTTTCACAAAAGTGAGATCTTTCAAAGAATGAATCATATATTTTGCTGTCTATAATCTATATTCTAGCACAATGCCAGACATTGTTTTGTTTGTTTTTGGTAAGTGCATATGCTGAAGTGAATGGCATTGGGATATTTTCTTTTAAGTAATAGAAATCATTCATGCCATTGTAGAAAATTCTGGACATATGGAAGTCTAAGAATGATTTAAAAAAAATACTAGTAACACCATAAATCAGCCTACTTTAATTTTTGTTACTTTTAAAATTCACTTGGAATAAACATGGTTGGCTATCATGAATATGTTTGTGATTTACTACCTTTTATAATGCTAGTATTATGTAAACACCTCTCCTTTGAACTTGCAAACACAAAATGTAACTAATTTAATAGCTGCTGTATTTTTCCCTATATAAATACAAAGAATAATTACATATGGTTTCCAGTATTTTATTATAAATACATACCTAAATATAATAAGAATTTACATATATAATAAATATAGAAATATATATTAAATACTTAAATATAAACAATTTAATATAAGTATATTAATATAATATATAAGTATATTATATTAGAGTATAATATTCTAATATTTACTTAGAATAAATATCTAAGTAAATTATATTTATGTAATATAACCAAATACAATATTATGATGAACATCTTTGTGTATAACATTCTCAAGTTGATTTTAAACATTCCTGAGAAAATATTTTCATAAACAGAATTACTGATTTAAGGATTATTGTATAGTAATACTTGTTTTACTAAACATTAATAGCTACTTATTTTCCCAAACACAGAGTAAGATTTTTTTATCATCAGCTTTGAATATGTGTATAGTATAATATATATTTGTAACTAAATATTTGAAAAATTAGAGGACATAAAAAAATTTAAAAAGTTAGCATTGTGATCAAGTCTGCTATATACAGTTTGCAGCACACTGAGCACAGGAAGGTGTGGTGAACAGATGAGTGCCTGAAGTTCAGCCTTTGTTCCATCAGCCAACCTGAGTATCTGAGGCAGTAATTGCCCAAGAACTTATGGTGATGGACAGGGAGGCCTGGTGTGCTGCAGTCCATGGGTCACAGAGGGTCATACACGACTGAGCAACTGAACTAAACTGAACCCCTTCATTTCTTGACAGCATAACAGTTAACAGACATCTCTGTGTTTCCCCCAATCTCTCTCTCTCCAACCTATTCCACATGATTGGGATGACAACTGTTGAGTTTGCTAATTGCTTTTTCGTTCTTCTTCTTTTTGTTTTACAGTGACATAGAGTAAATTGAAATAATGCTCTTATTTTTCAAAAAGTTGATAACTACTCTTTTTCTGCGTGAATTCTCTCTTCATCAAGTCTCCTAAATTTTTCTTTATCTCTTTACAATTGTCAGTATTCATTTACGTTGTTACTTATTTTGCAGCATGCACAAACTCAATTGTTCTTCACACAGGGACGTATTCTCTGTCTTCATTGGCTCTTTTTTAAGCCTTTTTAATAATTTATCTTTAACTGGAGGATAACTGTGTTATGATATTGTATTGGCTTCTGTCATACTATGATGTGAATCATTGGCTGTTAATTTATTCATGTCAAAGGACAGGTCTGTGGGCCTTACTCACCAGCCACTCAGGAAAACTCCTGGGCTACCTGCACACAGAGAGATGGCATTGTGGAAAAGGAGGAGGTCCTTCTAAAGCCCAGAAGAAGAGGTACCACTCCCATGGAGCTTTCCTCTTCCATGTTGCCAGCCAAACAATTGTTTCCTCCTGTCACGCATCATATTTTGTTACTAGGATCTTTTTTTAAAAAAATAGTTTCCTTTCACCTTAAGTGCATAATTGTTTCTAATTCTTTTCACAAAAGTGAGATCTTTCAAAGAATGAATCATATATTTTGCTGTCTATAATCTATATTCTAGCACAATGCCAGACATTGTTTTGTTTGTTTTTGGTAAGTGCATATGCTGAAGTGAATGGCATTGGGATATTTTCTTTTAAGTAATAGAAATCATTCATGCCATTGTAGAAAATTCTGGACATATGGAAGTCTAAGAATGATTTAAAAAAAATACTAGTAACACCATAAATCAGCCTACTTTAATTTTTGTTACTTTTAAAATTCACTTGGAATAAACATGGTTGGCTATCATGAATATGTTTGTGATTTACTACCTTTTATAATGCTAGTATTATGTAAACACCTCTCCTTTGAACTTGCAAACACAAAATGTAACTAATTTAATAGCTGCTGTATTTTTCCCTATATAAATACAAAGAATAATTACATATGGTTTCCAGTATTTTATTATAAATACATACCTAAATATAATAAGAATTTACATATATAATAAATATAGAAATATATATTAAATACTTAAATATAAACAATTTAATATAAGTATATTAATATAATATATAAGTATATTATATTAGAGTATAATATTCTAATATTTACTTAGAATAAATATCTAAGTAAATTATATTTATGTAATATAACCAAATACAATATTATGATGAACATCTTTGTGTATAACATTCTCAAGTTGATTTTAAACATTCCTGAGAAAATATTTTCATAAACAGAATTACTGATTTAAGGATTATTGTATAGTAATACTTGTTTTACTAAACATTAATAGCTACTTATTTTCCCAAACACAGAGTAAGATTTTTTTATCATCAGCTTTGAATATGTGTATAGTATAATATATATTTGTAACTAAATATTTGAAAAATTAGAGGACATAAAAAAATTTAAAAAGTTAGCATTGTGATCAAGTCTGCTATATACAGTTTGCAGCACACTGAGCACAGGAAGGTGTGGTGAACAGATGAGTGCCTGAAGTTCAGCCTTTGTTCCATCAGCCAACCTGAGTATCTGAGGCAGTAATTGCCCAAGAACTTTCTTTAGTGATAGATATCATCTGCTCAATGAGCTGTGCAGTCATCTGCAAAGCCTGCCTTTCTCTGCTTAACACAAGGTTGCCTGTGAACCAGCTGTGGGGTTATTGGATTCTTCAGAGGAAGAGGGTACAACCTCAGTCCCTTGTCTCTCTGCAGATGTTGCTTTCTTGAAGTAGCAGTATCATCCTGTGGAGCTAAGGTATAGCCAGATGTGGGGAACAGCACATCTCTCTGGGATTTGTCAAAGATAAATGCAGCCTGTCATTAGTAAAAGCAGTGAAAACAAATTTGATTCAGTAACTGCTGACAGTTGGAAGAAGGACTGAACTGCAAACTGTTGTGTAAACAGGTTGATTGGGCATTTTAGAGGGAGAACTGGGGAGTGGGGAGGGGAAGTTGTAGGGGCGTGAGCAGAGATAGGAAAGTGAAAAAGTGCAAAAAGTGGGAAGGGGGTTCGGGCCAGGTGAAGCCCGTGTAGGTTTGCTTAATAGCACTGGTCACAGTTAGACTATCTTCCCACAGACATTAAGAGACAGGGGCCTGGTGGAAGAAGCAATCAGTTCCTTTGGCAGTCTTGAGTTTTCTCAGGCATCAACTTTGCAGGGGGCTAGGGTCATCCTCAGAACACACCAGGCCATGAGTTGTTAGAAACTCTGCTAGTGTTTGTAGAAATCTTTGTAGTCCAAGGTTGAAGTCTGGTTGAGAAGAAGGCTCAGAGTAGCCTGAATCAAGTTTGGCCAGGGAGGGAATCTTTATCAGATGCTTGTGTGGCAAGACCTCTGAATATTTTTCACTTGGCAGGCAAAGCTTTACAAGTTTATCTTTTCAGCCTCACTGCACTTTACCTGAGGCTCCTCCTCCAGCTCACACATTACTGGTAACTTTTCTCACTCTGCTCTCCTTAGTGGCTCCTCTTTGCCCACGTAAGTCTTGCCAACTTTAAAGGCTTAGCTCACCAGCTCTCTCTCCTGTCAGACTTTCTCTGGTCTAATTCTTGATTATCAGTGACATCAGCTCATTTAAATCCATAGCATTTATTTGTTAACAGTCACATAAGGTGACTGTTCTAAGTACAGACTCTGGAGCCATTTGGTTTAGTTTTAAATGTGACCTATAACTTGTTTACAAAGAGATGGTAATAAGATTTCCTAATTTGGGCTACAGTGTCCTCATCAGGAAGGTGACATAAAATGGAACAACAGACTGGTTCCAAATAAGAAAAGGAGTACATCAAGGCTGTATATTGTCACTCTGCTTATTTAACTTACATGCAGAGTACATCATGAGAAATGCTGGACTGGAAGAAACACAAGCTGGAATCAAGATTGCCAGGAGAAATATAAATCACTCAGATATGCAGATGACACCACCCTTATGGCAGAAAGTGAAGAGGAACTAAAAAGCCTCTTGATGAAAGTAAAAGAGGAGAGTGAAAAAGTTGGCTTAAAACTCAACATTCAGAAAACAAAGATCATGGCATCCAGTCCCATCACTTTATGGCAAATAGATGTGGAAACAGTGGAAACAGTGTCAGACTTTATTTTTGGGGGCTCCAATATCACTGCAAATGGTGACTACAGTCATGAAATTAAAAGATGCTTACTCCTTGGAAGAAAACTTATGACCAACCTAGATAGTATATTCAAAAGCAGAGAGATTACTTTGCCGACTAAGGTCCGTCTAGTCAAGGCTATGGTTTTTCCTGTGGTCATGTATGGATGTGAGAGTTGGACTGTGAAGAAGGCTGAGCACCAAAAAATTGATGCTTTGGAACTGGGGTGTTGGAGAAGACTCTTTAGAGTCCCTTGGACTGCAAGGAGATCCAACCAGTCCATTCTGAAGGAGATCAACCCTAGGATTTCTTTGAAAGGAATGATGCTAAAGTTGAAACTCCAGTACTTTGGCCACCTCATGCGAAGAGCTGACTCATTGGAAAAGACTCTGATGCTGGGAGGGATTGGGGGCAGGAGAAGAAGGGGACGACCGAGGATGAGATGGCTGGATCGTATCACGGACTTCATGGATGTGAGTCTGAGTGAACTCCGAGAGATGGTAATGAACAGGGAGGCCTGGCATGCTGCGATTCATGGGGTGGCAAAGAGGACACAACTGAGCGACTGAGCTGAAATGAACTGATACCTTAGAGCTCTGATAAGAAGTAACATGGGCTTCCCAGGTGGCACTCGTGGTATAGAACTTGCCTGCCAATGTAGGAGACATAAGAGATGTGGATTTGATCCCTGGTCTTGGGAAGATCCCCTGGAGTAGGAAATGGCAACTCACTCCACTATTATTGGCTGGAGAATACCACAGATAGAGAAGCCTGGTGGGCTACAGTCCATAGGGTCTCATAGAGTCAGACACAACTGAAGTGACTTAACACAGCATAGCATAAAGAATAATATCTTAATATTTAATTTGATATAGAACATAGTGTTTCTGTTTGTTGGTTGATTTTAATATTATATTCCTTTTTTAAACCAAATCATTTTTCATACCCCTAAATATCTGGGTTTCAGTCTTGGAGATTACTGTACAAGAAAGACACTAAATATTTGTTGGTTAAGTAAATAAATACACATTACCTTTTAGTGGCTGATATAAGCCCCAAATTTGACATAGTCCTCCCCCCCCCCTTATTTTTTGGCTACCTATTATTTCTAGGGCACATAGATATTTCAGATATTAGCAATGCAAAGAGGATAATGGTCCTGGTCTCAGGAACCCACATAAGCAGGCACATAAATGAATGTGGTGAGAAAAATACTAGGAGGAAGCTGCTTACACAGAGAAGGCTGGGAGCCCAAAGAAAGGACACCTTCCTCCTATATAAACCTGGAGAAAGTTCACACAAAACCTGAGCCAAGCTCACATTCTGACCAGGAAAGCATCTACTAGTAAAAAAGAAGAGCTGAAAGTTGAAACTGGAGGATATAAAAGTTTTCATAAAGCCTTAGCAATAACCACAATGTTAGATGGTGCCAAGTGAGAACTGATCATGTCTCACGGTGCAAAATAGGCTCAGGTTTACCCAGCTCATTATAGTTCTAGTCTTCTCTTATATATGTGCAAACACACAAAAATGAAACAAATCAAAAATGACCAAAAAAAATCTTTGGTATATAGTTAAGTATGCTTGGCATATTACCCTAATGAAAGAAAAGTGTGAAGCTACATTCATGACATTGTTAGATAAGTTAGTTGTGCTTGATACCAGTTTAGGGGAGAGTTAGGCCCTGAATAAGCACTGTATCATTACAAGATCATATTAAGGAAAGGCAATTTAATTGCAATTAGTGTTGTAATAATTTATTTGTGAAATGCTTGAGTGTGCATTTATAGCCTATCATTCACTTCCAGGCTGGTACTATGTGTGCCCCATTAAATGACAAAATACAAGTTTATTAACCTGCAATTCTGCTGCAATCATGATATTAGAGTGCATTCTGTTTCTCTGTGGTACTAGCATCGTTAACTCTTTTTGGGTCATTTATCTGGAGCTATTTAATGCCTTTGTGGTCATCTAAAGATTCTTATCACTGCCAATTAAGCAGGTGTGACCTGTGCTGAAAGCAGTTGGCTTTCCCTGATGATCTGGTGGGAATCCAAAACTGAGTCAGACTACTTCCGTTCTCACTAGCTTTTCATACTCGCCTTCTGTAAATAGTGATTTAGGACACATGAAGCATGTTGTCATGCTCTAGATCAGCAACAGTTTGAGGGTCTTTACAGAGGGCACTTGAGAAAGTATACTGTGAGTAGGCTTTGAAAACAAAACTGTGAAGCTGAGATACCAGTTAGCCATCTGTTTATCTTTCTGATGCACTGGTTTTAAGAAGGGAGAATTTGACATAAATCCATTTTCATAAGACTGAATGACTAAGAATAGGGAGTGGAATAGAAATACTATTTATTGACTTATTTCCATGTTGCTGTGAGGAATATTGAGCTGAGATTTTTCATATTCATTGTCCCAGGCAAAGTCCCCAAGGGTACTCTACTAAATTTTGCAAATTAGCTGAAGTACAGAGTTTGCTCAAGATAGTTGAGCTGGGATTTAAATCCTGATCTACTGGGCTCCAAAGCTCTTTGGGATATCCCATACTCCAGGTGTCCCTGTAGCATCACTATATAGAGAACTGACTCTTGGTTTTACAGAAACTGATTACACTGTCTGAGGATTAAGTTTCTTGCCTTTACCTTCCTCCTTTTTTAATGGTCTATTATTAATCTCTCATTGATTGCTAAAGTCATCCACATAGAGGATAATCAGGAGGTAGATGAAGAAATAAACGTAATTATGAATAAATTCAACCACTGATAACTTTTGGGAAGTGTGTGTATGTTCTAAAGAGTTAAAGTGACATCAGAGATTAAACAATGTGCTGACATTTAAGTATTTGAATTCTATGTGAGTTTCACAACCCAGTTTGTCTGAACCTCGCCTCTTCGATTCATCCATCTTGATTAGAACAACACATAGTGTACATGTTTCCAAAGATAGTGAGACTGGCTATGATGATTTTACAGACTTTGATTTTATATTTTATTAAGTGGGGAAAAGGTATGCTAGGTCAATGGGATGTCAAATAGACCCATAATTTGATCTATTAATGATTGGTTAGGATTCAACACGACATCACCACATCTGTCAGTAATGAGAGTTTATTGTCCTCTGTGGACATTAGAAAGAAATGATTCATTATTTAAGTCCACGACTGTGCTCTTGGATTGTTTTTTGTTTGTCTGTTATTTTTTTAAATTTTGGTTCAGAATACAGGAAAGCATTTTTTGTCATTCTTTAATATGACAGACTTCAGCAGTATTATATTATGATTGCAGTTCAGTTGATATAGAAAGCATTAAAGGAAATAACAAAATACCTCTTCATGTTCTACATCTTTTGCCTGCACAGCACCACAGCTTGAAGACGGAGAGTGTACAGGAGCACTGGGTTTATGCAGTTAACATTTATTTAGAGTTAAGAGATACTATAACATAAAAGATACTGTAAAGACACATGCTGTCTGTGCATTCTGAATTCCAGGGATGAATTCAGCTAGTTTACAAAAAATCATCACTCATGGAGATTGAGTGATGGCCAGATGATAGAGTGCCTGAGCCCTTTGTATATTGGGTTGGCCAAAAAGTTCATTGGGTTTTTACTAGAACATTGTACACAAAAATTCAAACAAACATTTTGGCCAACCCAAGTAAAACTATCAGTTAAGTTCAGTTACTCAGTGGTATCTGACACTTTGCAATCCCATGGACTGAAGCATGCCAGGCCTCCCTGTCCACCACCAACACCTCAAACGTATGTCCATTGAGTCAGTGATGCCATCCAACCATCTCATCAACTATTGTCTCCTTCTCCTTCCACCTTCAACCTTTTCCAGCATCATGGTCTTTTCCAGTGAGTCAGTTCTTTGCATTAGGTGGTCAGATATTGGAGTTTCACCTTCAGCATCAGTCCTTCCAATGAATATTCAGGATTGATTTACTTTAGGATGGACTGGTTGGATCTCCTTGCAGTCCAAGGGACTCTCAAGAGTCTTCTCCAACACCACACTTCAAAGGCATCAATTCTTCACCACTCAGTTTTTTTTAATAGTCTAACTCTCATATCCATACATGACTACTGGAAAAAACATAGCTTTGACTAGACAGATCTTTGTTGGCAAAATCATGTCTTTGCTTTTTAATATGCTGTCTAGGTTGGTTAACTTTTCTTCCAAGGAGCAAACATTCTTTAATTTCATGGCTGCAGTCACCTTCTACAATGATTTTGGAGCCCCCCAAAATAAAGTCTCTCACTGTTTCCATTGTTTCCCATCTATTTGCCATAAACTGATGGGACCAGATGCCATAATCTTCATTTTCTGAATGTTGAGTTTTAAGCCAACTTTTTCACTTTCCTCTTTCATTTTCATCAAGAGGCTCTTTAGTTCTTCTTCACTTTCTGCCATAAGGGTGGTGTCATCTACATATCTGAGGTTATTGATATTTCTCCCAGCAATCTTGATTCCAGCTTGTACTTCATCCAAGTATTTCTCATGATATACTCTGCATATAAGTTAAATAAGCACGGTGAAAACATACTCCTTTTCCTATTTGGAACCAGTCTGTTGTTCCATGTCCAGTTCTAACTGTTGCTTCTTGACCTGCATACAGATTTCTCAAGAGGCAGGTCAGGTGGTCTGGTATTCCCATCTGTTTAAGGATTTTCCAGTTTGTTATGATCCATGCAGTCAAAGGCTCTGTCACAGTCAGTAAAGCAGATGTTTTTCTGGAACTCTCTTGCTTTTTTGCTGATCCATCAGATGTTGGCAATTTGATCTCTGGTTCTTCTGCCTTTTTTAAATCCAGCTTGAGCATCTGGAAATTCACAATTCACCATCTGCTGAAGACTGAATTAGAGAATTTTGAGCATTACTTTACTAATGATAGACAGTTTCTTAGTCAGAACTTTATAGATCCTCTACCTTCTCCCTCTCATTCTAGCACCCTATCCCCCCAAAGCAGTCTTTCAAAAATGAGAAAATTATATTGTTTGGTTGTATGTCTTCTTCTTGTCCTCTTCCACCATTTGTGAGGAGGAGGACACTGGAGGCTGGAACTATGCTGTTTCCTGAGCAACTGAACTGAGCATATCTTTCCCTGGTGTCCAGCACAGTCAGGTGCATAGCAGCAGTGCATACATGCTATAGTTTAGAAAATAAACTGTTAGGAGCTTAGAGTCAGAGAACAGGATAACTTACAAGTCAGAACAGACTGAGCTTCAGCTCCCTTATTTGTAAGTGGATATAATCGTCACCTTCTTTAAAGAGATAGGATGAGGATTAGGCATAAATAAATACATCTTGATTATTTAAAAGTGCTTTATAAACATGGACTAGTTATGTGGTTGTGCAATTATCATCTCACTGAGGGACATCTGGGTTCAAATATGTTTGTTTATATATTTTCTAGTGCTACTATTTGTACTTCTCTGATGGCTTAGTAGATAAAGTATCTGTCTGCCATACAAGAGACGTCGGTTTGATCCCTGAGTCTGGAAGATTCCTCCGGAGAAGGAAATGGCAACGCACTCCAGTATTTTGCCAGAAAATTCCATGAACAAAAGAGCCTACTCAAAACACACATACATGCACACTTCAGTTCAGTTCAGTCGCTCATTCATGTCCGACTCTTTGCGACCCCATGAATCACAGCATGCCAGGCCTTCCTGTTCATCACCAACACCCGGAGTTCACACAAACTCACGTACATTGAGTTGGTGATGCCATCCAGCCATTTCACCCTCTGTCATCTCCTTCACTTCCTGCCCTCAATCTCTCCCAGCATCAGAGTCTTTCTCATTGAGTCAGCTCTTCGCATGAGGTGGCCAAAATACTGTAGTTTCAGCTTTGGCATCACTCCTTCCAAAGAACACCCAGAACTGATCTCCTTAAGAATGAACTGGTTGGATCTTCTTGCAGTCCAAGGGACTCTCAAGAGTCTTCTCCACCACCAGAGTTCAAAAGCATCAGTTCTTCAGTGCTCAGCTTTATTCACAGTCCAACTCTCACATCCATATATGACCACAGGAAAAACCATAGCCTTGACTAGACAGACCTCTGTTGGCAAAATAATGTCTCTGCTTTTGAATATACTATCTAGGTTGCTCATAACTTTCCTTCCAAGGAGTAAGTGTCTTTTAATCTCATGGCCGCAGTCACCATCTGCAGTGATTTTGGAGCCCAAAAAAATAAAGTCTGACACTGTTTCCACTGTTTCCCCATCTATTTCCCATGAAGTGATGGGACCAGATGCCATGATATTCGTTTTCTGAATGTTGAGCTTTAAGCCAACATTTTTACTCTCTTCTTTCATTTTCATCAAGAGGCTTTTCAGTTCCTCTTCACTTCCTGCCATAAGGGTGGTATCATCTACATATCTAAGGTGATTGGTATTTCTCCCGACAATCTTGATTCCAGCTTGTGTTTCTTCCAGTCCAGCATTTCTCATGATGTACAGTGCGTAGAAGTTAAATAAGCAGGGTGACAGTATACACTTACTAAGTATGAAGAGATGGTGTGGAACTTTAATAATGGGAGGTTGAACAATACTACCTTGATTCTCGATTAGTTTTTGTCTGTTTTTCTGGTTTGTGTTACTTGTAGTAAAACAGTTCCATGCAAAAGTGCCAAAATGTCACTCCTCTTCTTTTTTACATTTACCTCTGTCAAAGTTTCTGAGGTTGTCCTAGTGGCACAAGTGATGGTGGAGAGCCCAGAGTCACCTAGAGCTCAATGATTTTCATGTTCTGGCTCTATCCTCCCCAGGCTATTTGGCTTAATTAAATTACTTGCTATCTCTTTGCTGTAATTTTTCAGCTATGTCACAGATGTTGGAATAATATCACCTACCTCATATGGTATGGCTTAACATATTTAAGCATTTACAACAGTGAATGACATGTAGTAAGTGTTCTATGTATATGAACTGTTATCTCTATTATTAGAAGTAGTACCTGAGTTATCCTTCTTCTTCATGGTATGTTCATACCACTGTGTGGCAAGTGTGAAGATAAGCTGATACGTCAGTCTGAACATGTGTAGAACATGTTTATTGGGGATAATGCCATGGCAATTTTCTCACAGTAAATAATATAGCTCCATTCACAGTAATAGTAAAAACAATAGTTCCATTTGCAAATTACTAGATATGTAGCAGATACTGTGTTAGTTTTCACATACTAACATGAGAAAGCATAGTTTATAATCCACATGCAGACTTTCAAGTGCCATGTTTTTATCCTTATTGTACAATTAAGGAAACTCAGGTTCTAATAGGTTATGTCAATTATTCCTGGTCCCCAGGACACCATGTAGCTGATATTCAAACTCTGATGTTTCTGGTTCCAGACCTTATGTTTTTTCTTTCATATCAAGGTTCTCATCCTAGGAAAATTCCTCAAAGTGAGTAATATATAAAAATATCCTCTCTTTTCAAAATGTTAAAGGAGAGAGCTTAAAAACTTAGTCTTGGGAGACAGGCTTTTGTCAAAATTTTTCTCTGTTGTTTCCTTATAGATCAGGAGTGGATCCATTGTAAAAACTTTGAAAGCTTTTTTCCCTCAAATCTGTAAGCTGCCTCAAGACTTCTTGCCTCATTCTGTCCTCATAAGCATAAAATAACTGACATTTTATTTCATTTTCACGTTTAGCTTTCATAAAATTAAGTCAACACTTAGTGATTTTTTAAAATAACAATTATTATTTTTGAGATCTTCTAACAAAAGTAAAGAATTCTGAGACAATGTTTGTCCCTGTCTGGCTGAAGTGTATGTGTGGATTGATGCCAGTGGAAATGGCACATTTGTATATGTCATATACACAGTAAGAGTTCTTAGAAGTTCATTAACTCTTTTTGCTTCATGTAATCTGAAAGCTTCAACAATACTCTTACTGTATCTCCATTTTATTCCACAATCTTGCCCTTATAAAAGCCAAATCTATTCTGGAAAAAAATCAGTAGATGACCACAAATTCAGCCAAGTAGTAACCTCAGTTCCATTTGTAGTGGTAATGTATTCAATAATATTTTTGCTGCAGCATATTACCATGAACTCAGTACATGTATGTTAAGGCTGTTCATCTGGAAAACCTATCATTTTTCATAACTGTCAGTAAAGAAACTCAGAAACTGTTCTCATGCATATGAAATGAACAGTAGGATTAATTTACAGTCTTCCTCTGCTAACGGTCTTGCCTTCTGTTGTAACATTGTCAAAGACACCTAGGCCAACTGATAGTGCCCAGAACACTGCATTGGTGCACTTTATTGATGATATGCTGTCATCATATTATATGTTCAAGAAATAACAATATATTGGAGAATTTAGCAATGTACATATACTTCAGAAGGAGAAGAATTAACTTCAAAATATTGAACGACATTCCACATCTGTGATATTTTTAGTAGCTCAGTAATCTGTAGTTTACCAGGATATTGCTCCAAAACAACAGACACATTATTACTTCTCCCGTCTCCTTCCACAAGTGAAAGTGAAAGTTGTTCAGCTGTGTCTGCCTCTTTAAGATCCCATGGGCTATAAAGTTCTCCAGGCTAGGATACTTGAGTGGCTAGCCTTTCCAGTCTCCAAGGGGTCTTCACAACCTAGGGGTTGAACCCAGGTCTCATGCATTGCAGGTGGATTCTTTACCAGCTGAGGCACAAGGGAAGCCCAAGAATACAGGTGTGGGTAGTCTATCTCTTTTCCAGCAGATCTTTCTGACTCAAGAATTGAACCAGTGTCTCCTGCATTTAAGACAGATTCTTTACCAAGTGAGCTATGAGGGAAGCCCCCTTCCACAATGAAAGCATCAAAATACCTCAGGTTTTAGAGAAGGAACATTTTGTTCCACAGGAAACTGTAGCATCCCATACACTAGATGACCCTAAAACTGCAAGCATCGAGGGAGGCCCAGACCAGGAAAAGCTGCAAAACAGAGTTAGACTGTAGTTCTAGTAGCCCTGCTAATTGTACCGTATGCCCCACTGGGTCTGTGTTGTGAGTTATCTTAGTTAGTTAGTTTAGTCACTCAGCTGTGTCTGACTCTTTGCGACCCCATGAATCACAGTACACCAAGCCTCCCTGTCCGTCACCAACATCGGAGCTCACTCAAACTCATGTCCATCGAGTTGGTGATGCCATCCAGCCATCTCACCCTCTGTCCTCCCCTTATTCATCTGCCCCCAATCCCTCCCAGGATCAGGGTCTTTTCCAATGAGTCAACTCTTCGCATGAGGTGACCGAAGTACTGGAGTTTCAGCTTTAGTGTCAGTTTTTCCAAACAACACCCAGGACTGATCTCCTTTAGGATGGACTGGTTGGATCTCCTTGCAGTCCAAGGGACTCTCAAGAGTCTTCTCCAACACCACAATTCAAAAACATCAACTTCGGCACTCAGCTTTATTCACAGTCCAACTCTCACATCCATACATGACTACTGGAAAAACCATAGCCTTGACTAGCTGGCCTTTTGTTGGCAATGTAATGTCTCTGCTTTTCAATATGCTATCTAGGTTGGTCATAACTTTCCTTCCAAGGAGTAAGCGTCTTTTAATTTCATGGCTGCAATCACCATCTGCAGTGATTTTGGAGCCCCCCAAAATTAAGTCTGATACTGTTTCTACTGTTTCCCCATCCATTGCCATGATCTTGGTTTTCTAAATGTTGAGCTCTAAGCCAACATTTTACTCTCCTCTTTCACTTTTATCAAGAGGCTTTTTAGTTCCTCTTCACTTTCTGCCATGAGGGTGGTGTCATCTGCATATCTGAGGTTATTGATATTTCTCCCAGCAATCTTGATTCCAGCTCGTGCTTCTTCCAGCCCAGTGTTTCTCATGATATACTCTGCATATAAGTTAAATAAGCAGGGTGGCAATATTCAGGCTTGATGTACTTCTTTTCCTATTTGGAACCAGTCTGTTGTTCCATGTCCAGTTCTAACTGGTGCTTCCTGACCTGCATATAGGTTTCTCAAGAGATTTGTCAGGTGGTCTGGCATTTCCATCTCCTGAAGAATTTTCCACAGTTTATTGTGATCCACACAATCAAAGGCTTTGGTGTAGTCAATAAAGCAGAAATAGATATTTTCCTGGAACTCTGTTGCTTTTTTGATGACCCAGCAAATGTTGGCAATTTGATCTCCTGTTCCTCTGCCTTTTCTAAAACCAGCTTGAACATCTGGAAGACTTAAATTTAGAGTTCTTGACCAAGGCCATGACAAATGCAATGTAGAATTGTACACTTTTCTGAAAAAAGTCTTACCAGATCTTAGTAAAAATGCTGTATTATGAGGTGGGTTCTGCCCTACCCTCTGAACCACATAGAAACAAAGACCCAGCAGCAATTTATCATTGACAAACCGAAGTAGTATATCCAGAGGATCTGGTCCCAGGAACTGCAAAAGCAAATGCCCCTGACCCCACATCACCCACCATGATTGCACCAGCATCTCTCCACCAGCTAACATCTGCGTGATCAGCTGAGAAGGAAAAACTCTACTTCTTAAAAATTGAAATGACCTAATGCACATAAAGTGCTTACTACAGAAGCATGTAAATAGTAATAGTTACATAAATGCTACCCATTCAATATTGTTGTTCATTTCAGCCTGTGAGAGTGGATCTCTCCTCCCACGTTAAAAATCTTACTTTCTTTTCACATTTTTCCCTCAGTTAATTGTGTTTCATTTCTTCTCTTCACAGTGTCAGAAAACATTAATCAAAGCAAAAAGTCTGCTGCACATTGCTTTTGTGTGTGATGAGAGGCTAGGAATAAACCAAGACATTGTCTTGGGTCATGGTCTAGATTATTCAGAAGACTCATGTATTCCTCCGTCCCTCTCATACTAGACTGACATGGCTTAAAGTTAGTCCAATTGTAGGTTCATGAATTAAGGTTCTTTTTTCCCTTTAGGCTATTTCTATTTAAAAAAATGAAACCATCTGTTAGGATTATAATTAGTGTTATATTTCCTTTTCAAAGCCAGAAAATCAATTTTTTCATGAAAAATGTTACCTTTATATTCCAATTTAATTTTTTTGTTTTTATCTGATAAAAACTGGATTTTCATGAGATTTTTTACTTCCCACTGAGAGTCTACAACCTGTCATGGGTTTCTATTGTGGTTTGTTCAGCATTAATTGGCTCACCAAGTCTTTGAGAAAACTCTCGAATGGTATGATTATTGATCCCAATGGAGGATAATTTCCTGAGAGATTCGCAGCTTTACCGTTGAGTTAGAGATACTGACACTGAAGAGCACTTTGTATTTTCTACATGATAACTTTGTAAGATAAATTCTGGGGCTGAAAGATGCTACATTTCCAGGGGGCTTCATGATCCATACTAACCCAGTCCATCAACAGCTTTTTCAGTTTGTGTACATGTGGAGCTGTGAGGTCAGGTACAATTTGTTTGTGCATCTCCAAAGAAGCTCGATGGGTATTTTTGCTTCATTGACTAACATCAGACATTCCCATAGGGATTGGAAAGGCCAGAGGCAGGTGAACTCTGTCCATAGCGAGGAGAAACAGTTGAATATACAGTAGTTGTACTTGTTACAGATTATCTCTTAGGGCAGAATGGTGGCACATGTACATCAGCCACTGAAATCCAAACTTCATGGGCTTCTAGAGTGTGATCATCCCTTGTAAAGTGTTAGAGATGCTATTTCTTCACTCTTTTCCTTTTTTTTTTTTTAATTGTAAAGCATATCCTGAGACCTTAAGTAAGACTAATTTCTTTTCATTGTCTTCAGTCTTTTAGGAATTGAACAGTTTTGATATGTTCATTGCTTGTTTTTCCCAGGTCATAACTGCCTGTACTTCAAAGGGAAAACAAAGAAGCAAACAAACAAAATTTCTCTGACTCTATTCTTTAACCTTTACCCATACATATTAGTGTTAATATGGTTCAGTTCAGTTGCTTAGTCTTGTCCGACTCTTTGTGACCTAATGAATTGCAGCATGCCAGGCCTCCCTGTCCATCACCAACTCCTGGAATTCACTCAAACTCATGTCCATCGAGTCTGTGATGTCATCCAGCCATCTCATCCTCTGTCGTCCACTTCTCCTCCTGCCCCCAGTCCCTCCCAGCATCAGAGTCTTTTCCAATGAATCAGTTCTTCGCATGAGGTGGCCAGAGTACTGGCGTTTCAGCTTTAGCATCATTCCTTCCAAAGAATACCCAGAGCTGATCTCCTTTAGAATGGATTGGTTGGATCTCCTTGCAGTCCAAGGGACTCTCAAGAGTCTTCTCCAACACCACAGTTGTTAACGTGGTAGCAATCTTTAAACACTCACTTATGTCTGGAAGTCTCTTTTTAAAGAAGATGATGGCTGTGTGCATCTGCGTGATGCTATGCATTTCTACAGTTTCATTGGGGTGGGGGACATTGCTGCTCTCTAAATGATAAGCAGAAAGAGTCTCTAGATTTGTCAACTGACTCTCCAGTCAGACTGTCACCTTCAAGATCCTGCCATAAGAACTGTGTCATTCTCCTTCTCTCTCAAAAGGTTTCTCACCTCTGGGTTTCTTGCCTTAGAACACTCTGCCCCTTCTCCCTTTGTTGGTTCATTGTTAATAAGTCTTCTTGTCTTTGCTTCAAAGTTATTTATTTCAGAAGGCTTCCAAGATAATCCAGATGTGCCATCTGTCCTTCGTCCCTCAAGACCTCTATGTCTACCCTAAATGTCTGCTTAATTGTTTCCATTTCTGATTGATGAAATTTTGGAAGACAGAATACAGTATTACATATCTTTGTATCTGCTATGCTCAACACAAGTGCTCAAGAGGTAATAAAACCACACAATGCATCTGTGTTGAATGAATAAATTAACCACTTCTTACTCCAGTTTATGGTAATTTCTGATGGCATAATTTTTGTGGACAAAAAAGAACAACAGATTTCAGGACTCCAGTGAGGGCACTGAAGAGACCCTTCGAACATAAATGACTGAAACAAGGTGAATTGTGAATACAGTTAACCCTTGATTAATTGGGCTAATTAATTACACAGGAGAGATGATAGTAGGAAGAGTAGTATTTGTGATCCAAAGATGTGCAGTCAACATTTCGGTGTACCACTCACTGAGAATTCAAATGGGAAATGCAGCCTTTATAGCCATAGCTTATTTATGAACTGGTGGTGTTAATCATAGCTGTCATCTAGGATTATGAGTGAGTGAAGTCGCTCAGTCGTGTCTGACTCTTTGTGACACCATGGACTGAAGCCTAACCAGGTTCCTCCATCCATGGGATTTTCCAGGCGAGAATACTGGAGTGGGTTGCCATTTCCTTCTCCAGAAGATCTTCCCGACCCAGGGATTGAACTAAGGTCTCCTGCATTGTAGGTAGACGCTTTACTGTCTGAGCTACCAGAAAAGATCTAGGATTATAGTTGAGATCAAATGAGAAAATTGAAAGTACTATGTAAATGGTAGTTATCTTTTCTATTGACACAATAGGGGTTGGTATTTGAAATCGGGTACAGTTATTTTAAAGACAAATCACCAACTCAATGGATATGAGTTTGAGCAAACTCTGAGAGATGGTGAAGGACAGGAAAGCCTGGTGTGCTGCAGTTCATGAAGTCACAAAGATCGGACATGACTGAGTGCCTGAACAACAACAAAAGACCCTATATCGTCATGTGCTATCTTTGAATAAGTTAATTTAACATTAACCATGGGGAAAAAATGATTATTTGCCATGAAGTGATGGGACTGGAGGCCATGATCTTAACTTTCTGAATGCTGAGTTGTAAGCCAAATTTTTCACTCCCCTGTTTAACTTTCATCAAGAGCCTCTTTTTTTGGTTGTTGCCAATATTTTATTTATTTATTTATTATTAATGTATTATCATTATTATTATTATTTACTTTATTCTATGTTACAATACTGTATTCGTTTTGCCATACATTGGCATGAATCAGCCACAGGTGTACATGATCTCCCAATGTCAAAGACTTCTCCCACCTCTCACACCATATCATCTCTCTGGATCATCCTGTGCACCAGCCCCAAGCATCCTGTATCCTGTATTGAACATAGACTGGCGCTTCATTTCTTATATGATAGTATACATGTTTCAATGCCATTCTCCCAAATCATCCCACCCTCTCCCTCTCCCTCAGAGGCCAAAACTCTGTTCTATACCTCTGTGTCTCTTTTGTTGTCTCACATACAGGGTCATCATTACTATGTTTCTGAATTCCATATATATGTGTCAGTATACTGTATTGGTGTTTTTCTTTCTGGCTTACTTCACTCTGTATAATCAGTTCCAGTTTCATCCATCTCATTAGAACTGATTCAAATGTATTATTTTTAAGGGCTGAGTAATACTCCATTCTGTATATGTACCACAGCTTTCTAATCCATTTATCTGCTGATGGACATGGTTGATTCCATGTCCTGGCTATTATAAACAATGCTGTGATGAAAATTTAGGTACATGTGTCTATTTCAATTCTGGTTTCTTTGGTGTGAAGGCCCAGCAGTGGGATTGCTGGGTCATAAGGCAGTTCTATTTGCAATTTTTTAAGGAATCTCCACACTGTTTTCCATAGTGGGTGTAGTAGTTTGCATTCCCACCAACAGTGTAAGAGGGTTCCCTTTTCTCCACATCCTCTCCAGCATTTATTGCTTGTAGACTTTTGGATCACAGCCATTCTGACTGGTGTGAAGTGGTATCTCATTGTGGTCTTGATTTGCACTTCTCTGATAATGAGTGATGTTGAGCATCTTTTCATGTGTTTGTTAGCCATCCATATGTCTTCTTTGGAGAAATGCCTATTTAGTTCTTTGGCCCATTTTTTGATTGGATCGTTTATTTTTTCTGGAGTTGAGCTGGGTAAGTTGCTTGTATATTTTTGAGATGAGTTGTTTGTCAGTTGCTTCATTTGCTATTGTTTTCTCCCATTCAGAAGGCTGTCTTTTCACTTTACTTATAGTTTGCTTTGCTGTGCAGAAACTTTTAATTTTAATTAGGTCCTATTTGTTCATTTTTGCTTTTATTTCCAGTATACTGGGAGGTGGATCATAGAGGATCCTGCTGTGATTTATTTCAGAGAGTGTTTTGCCTATGTTCTCCTTGAGGAGTTTTATAGTTTCTGGTCTTATGTTTAGATCTTTAATCTATTTTGAGTGTATTTTTGTGTGTGGTGTTAGAAAGTGATCTAGTTTCATTCTTTTACAAGTGGTTGACCAGTTTTCCCAGCACCGCTTGTTAAAAGAGATTGTCTTTATTTCATTGTATATTCTTGCCTCCTTTGTCGAAGATAAGATGTCCACAGGTATGTGGATTTATCTCTGGGCTTTCTATTTTGTTCCACTGATCTATATTTCTGTCTTTGTGCCAGTACCATACTGTCTTAATGACTGTGGCTTTGTAGTAGAGCCTGAAGTTAGGCAAGTTGATTCCTCCAGTTCCATTCTTCTTTCTCAAGATTGCTTTTGCTATTCGAGGTTTTTTGTATTTTTATATAAATCTTGAAATTATTTGTTCTAGTTCTGTGAAAAATACTCCATGACCAAGTGGGCTTTATCCCAGGGATGCAAGGATTTTCCAATATCTGCAAATCAATCAATGTAATTCACCACATTAACAAATTGAAAAATAAAAATCATATAATTATCTCAATAGATGCAGAAAAGGCCTTTGACAAAATTCAACATCCATTTATGATAAAAACTCTCCAGAAAGCAGGAATAGAAGGAACGTACCTCAACATAATAAAAGCTATATATGACAAATAAAAGCTATATAATGACAGCAAACATTATCCTCAATGGTGAAAACCTTAAAGCATTTCCCCTAAAGTCAGGAACAAGACAAGGGTGCCCACTTTCACCACTACTATTCAATATAGTCCTGGAAGTTTTGGCCACAGCAATCAGAGCAGAAAGAGAAATAAAAGGAATCCAAATTGGAAAAGAAGCAAAACTCTCACTGTTTGCAGATGACATGATCCTCTACATAGAAAATCCTAAAGACTTGACCAGAAAACTACTAGAGCTAATCAATGAATATAGTAAAGTTGCAGGATATAAAATCAACACTCAGAAATCCCTTGCATTCCTATACACTAATAATGAGAAAGTAGAAAAGGAAGTTAAAGAAATAATTCCATTCACCATTGCAACGAAAAAAATAAAATACTTAGGAATATACCTACCTAAAGACCTATATATTGAAAACTATAAAACACTGATAAAAGAAATCAAAGAGGACACTAATAGATGGAGAAATAAACCATGTTCATGGATCAGAAGGGTCAATATAGTGAAAATGAGTATACTACCCAAAGCAATCTACAGATTCAATGCAATCCCTATCAAGAGGCTCTTTAGTTCTTCACTTTCTGCCATAACGGTGGTGTCATTTGTGTATCTGAGGTTATTGAAATTTCTCCCTAAATTCCTTGATTCCAGCTTGTGTTTCATCCGGCCCAGCATGATATACTCTGAATGTAAATTTAATAAGCAGGGTGACAAAATACAGCCTTGACATACTCCTTTCCCAATTGGGAACCAGTCCCTTGTTTCACGTATGTTTCTAACTGTTGCTTCTAGACCTGTACACAGATTTCTCAGAGGAGGTATGGTATTCACATATCTTGAAGACTTTTCCGGCTTGTTGTGATTTACACAGTCAAAGGTTTTAACATCAATGAAGCAGAAATAGACCCACAATCTGGAGAACAATTATACCAAAGAATCCCCAGGAACTTTGACTTTGGAGGCCAGTGGGATTTGATTACAGAACTTCCACAGGACTGAGGAAATAGACTCTTGGGGGGCACAGATAAAACTTTGTGTGCATCAGGATCTAGGAGAAAGGAGCAGTAATTCCATAAGAGACTGAGCCAGACTTGTCTGTGAGTGTCCAGGAGTCTCCCACAGAGGCATGGGTCAACAGTCCTGGGGTCTCTGACTTGCTGGCAGAAGTCCTTTTGTAGGAGGTCACCATTACTGTCATTACCCCTACCATAGTTTGACCTCAGGCCAAACTGCAGTGAGGGAACATCAGCAGAAAATTGGATTAAAAATTTACTGAGCACAGCCCTGCCCACTAGAGCAAGACTCAGTTTACCCCACAGCCAGTCTCTCCTATCAGGAAGCTTCTACAAGTCTCTTATCCTCATCTATCAGAGGACAGACAGAATGAAAACCAAAATCACAGAAAACTAATCAAACTGATTATATAATCACAGCCTTGTCTAACTCAACGGAACTCTGAGCACTGTAGTCTAATAGTAACCTTTTCATCTGCGTGAGCTTCAGTAACCAAAAAATTACAGGGTACCATTATTGTTCTCATTTTGTAATTTTGAAAATTTTGGATTCATTAAAGGAATTATGATGTTTGTATCGGTTCACACAATTGATTAATTTTTGGTGGAATCTCAACCCAGAACATTATGCTTTCAAACTTAATGGTTATTCAACTTACTTCTTCCTAAGTATTTACTTTAGAAGAACTGAGGCAGCTTGCTTGCCACAGTGATATTTATGTTACTAAATGGAAACAGTTTATTTGAACAAGAATAAACCAACATTTTGGATACTTCCCAGACTTTCAGAATATCATAGAATCCTATGGATAGACGACATTTTCAGGGTTATTCAGCCCATCCATATTTTTGTTTCTACTTGATTCTGGGGAAAATTTAAGGTCTAATCTTCTTCTTGATAAATTTTTTATTCAAATTTCTTCCTTTTGTCTGCAGCTTTTTCTGATACCCTACCTTCCACTTTGTGAGCAATTAATTCCTCCTATTTATTTTTTTTTTCATAAATTTGTTTCAGTTGAAGTTCTTGCACTTGAAACACTTTCTATTTTAACATCTCATCCACTTTCTAGCTCTGAGTATATAAATTTCCAAAGGACATTCAGTTAATTGATCTTATAGCCGGGAATAGAACTTTTACTTTCTTCAGATCCAAACATGAATTTGATGCCTTAACGGTTCCTGAATTTACCTTCTTTAATACTGCAATTTCGATTTTAATCCTGGAAATTTTTTACCTTTGTTATTCCTATTCAGATCAAGGATTACAACAAATTTTCACTGATTGAAATATATCTTAAGTAACTCAAATACATACACACACATATAGCCAGCGCCTCTATGGAGCATTGGACATCTGTGTGAGTTTTCATAACCAACACTCCAACATGCCAGAAAGGGACCTAGAACTTAGCACTGTATTGTGAGTCACTCAGACAAGTTCTGCATTATTGCACATGCCTGAGATCTCAGCATCTTCTGCTCTTTTGTTGAACAAGAGAAGATAAACATACCCATGGTTATTTTCAATGGCTTCTGACATGATGATATATGTGCCCTGCAAAAACTTCCTGCTGTACTTGGTCTAAGTCTGTCAGCTCTGGTGAAGCATATTATATGTCCTTATTGTGGCTTTTAATAAGATATTTTTTTGAAACAGGAGGCTATTAAGCCACCTGAAAATACATTTTAAGCTTCATTTTAAACTTCACTTTGTGGATTTAGAATTTTGCTGAGATCAAGTTTTCCTTTATTTCTCTTCAGCAGATTTGTTATATTTTCCTGATTAATTGTAATAGCTTTATTTCTTGATTCAGTACATTTATAATAACATTTCACATTCATGATCATTCATCACTCAAGAGAGAAGGGCAACTTTCTTTTTCTAGATTGTGCATTTTCAATTTAACATAGCAAATAATCTGATATCCCTTCACTTTCAGAGATATCTAGATGAGAAGTTAGATTGGCAAATTTCTTTCTCCTCATTTCTACTGAGACATAGGTAGGAAGACTACATTAATACATCAAATATTTGGATTCTTTGTGGGGTAAAACTTTTTTTCTGATTGGTAAATATATTTATTTAGCAGACCAACTCTGAAGATTTTGCTTGGCTATGAAAGTTTTTGAAGGGGAAAGGAGAAACAATCTCAATTACTGAATGCCCCAGCAAGGTCAGAGAAGCCCCAGGAAAATGGTAGGTGCTGGAGCAGTGGCTGCACAGCACTGGAGCTTCTTTGAGGAGATATCCCATGTCCAAGGGCAAAAGAGAAACCCCAGCAAGACAGTACGAGGGGCGAATTCATGTTTAGAATCAAATCCCATTCCCACCAGAGAGGCTCAGGGTCTCAAACAAGCCTTATGCACACCAGGGCCCAGAGACCTCACAGAGGCTGAGACAGAAGTCTGTTTGAGCATCTCCTGTGGGGGAATGGATCAGCAGTAGACTGCCATGAGGCAGGGGCCCTGGGTGCAGCAGATTTGGGTATGGCATAAGCCCTCTTGGAGGAGGTCGCCATTAACCCCACCACAGAGCTGCCAGAACTTACACAGAACTGGGAAATAGACTATTAGAAGGCACAAAAAGAACACTGTGCTCACCAGGACCCAGGGAAAAAGAGCAGTGCCCCCCACCCCCCCAAGAGACTGACTCAGACTTCTGGGAGTTTCCAGGAGTCTTCAGTAGAGGCATGGGTCCAAGGTGGCCTGCTACAGGGTTGGGGTCATTGACTGTAGCAGTACATGTATGGGACCTTTAGAAGGAGGTTGTCATTATCTTTCTTACCTCCACCATAATCAGGCCCCAGGTAAGTAACAGAGAGAGAAAATAGCTCCACCCATCAACAGAAAATTGGATTAAAGATCTTGAGAATGGCCCCACCCATCAGAACAAGACCCAGTTTACCCCTCAGTCAGTCTCTCCCATAAAGAAGCTTCCATAAGCCTCTTATCCTTCTCCATCAGAGAGCAGACAGCCTGAAAAACAGAATCCAAGAAAACTAATCAACCTGATAACATGGACCACAGCCTTGTCTAACTCAATTAAACTATGAGCTGTGCTGTGAAGGGCATTCAGGACGGATGGGGCATTGGGGAGAGTCCTAACAAAATGTTGTCCCCTGGAGAAAGGAATGGCAAATCACTTCAGTATTCTTGCCTTGAGAACATAAGACACTGAAAGATGAAATCCCCAGGTCAGTAGGTACCCAATATGCTACTGGAGATCAGTGGAGAAATAACTCCAGAAAGAATGGAGAGACGGAGCCAAAGCAAAAACAACATCCAGTTGCGGATGTGACTGATGATGGAAGAAAGGTCCAATGCTGTGAAAAGCAATATTGTATCAGTTCAGTTCAGTTCAGTTGCTCAGTCGTATCCGACTCTTTGCGACTCCATGAATCTCAGCACACCAGGCCTTCCTGTCCATCACCAACTCCCAAAGTTCACTCAGAATAATGTCCATTGAATAAGCAATGCCATCCAGCCATCTCATCCTCTGTCATCCCCGTCTCCTTCTGCCTCCAATCCCTCCCAGGATGAGAGTCTTTTCCAATGAGTCAACTCTTCGCATGAAGTGGCCAAAGTACTGCAGTTTCAGCTTTAGCATCATTCCTTCCAAAGAAATCCCAGGGGTGATCTCCTTCAGAATGGACTGGTTGGATCTCCTTGCAGTCCAAGAGACTCTCAAGAGTCTTCTCCAACACCACAGTTCAAAAGCATCAACTCTTTTGCACTCAGCTTTCTTCACAGTCCAACTCTCACATCCATACATGACCACTGGAAAAACTAAAGCCTTAACTAGATGAGCCTTTGTTGGTAAAGTAATGTCTCTGCTTTTGAATATGCTATTTAGGTTGGTCATAACTTTTTTCCCAAGGAGTAAGTGTCTTTTAATTTCATGGCTGCAATCACCATCTGCAATGATTTTTGGAGCCCCCCAAAATAAAGTCTGACACTGTTTCCACTGTTTCCTCATCTATTTTCCATGAAGTAATGGGACCAGATGCCATGATCTTTGTTTTCTGAATGTTGAGCTTTAAGCCAACTTTTTAGTCCAACTCTCACATCCATACATGACCACTGGAAAAACCATAGCCTTGACTAGACGGACCTTTGTTGGCAAAGTAATGTCTCTGCTTTTAATATGTTGTCTAGATTGGTCATAACTTCTCTTCCAAAGAGCAAGCGTCTTTTAATTTCATGGCTGCAGTCACCATCTGCAGTGATTTTAGAGCCCCGAAAAATAAAGTCAGCCACCGTTTCCCCATCTGTTTCCCATGAAGTGATGGGACCTGATGCCATGATCTTAGTTTTCTGAATGTTGAGCTTTAAGTTAACGCTTTCACTCTCCTCTTTCACTTTCATCAAGAGGCTCTTTAGTTCCTCTTCACTTTCTGCCATAAGGGTGGTGTCATCTGCATTTCTGAGGTGACTGATATTTCTCCCGGCAGTCTTGATTCCAGCTTGTGCTCCTTCCAGCCCAGCGTTTCTCATGATGTACTCTGTATGTAAATTAAATAAGCAGGGTGACAATATACAGCCTTGACGTACTCCTTTTCCTATTTGGAACCAGTCTGTTGTTCCATGTCCAGTTCTAACTGTTGCTTCCTGACCTGCATACAGGTTTCTCAAGAGGCAGGTCAGGTGGTCTGGTATTCCCCTCTTGAAGAATTTTCCACAGTTTATTGCAGTCCACACAGTCAACGGCTTTGGGATAGTCAGTAAAACAGAAGTAGATGATTTTATGAAACTCTCTTGCTTTGATCCAACAGATGTTGGCAATTTGATCTCTAGTTCCTTTGCCTTTTCTAAATCCAGCTTCAACATCTGGAAGGTCCTGGTTCACATACTGTTGAAGACTGGCTTGGAGAATTTTGAGCATTACTTTGCTAGTGAGTGAGATGAGTGCAATTGTGCAGTAGTTTGAGCATTCTTTGGCATTGCCTTTCTTTGGAATTGGAAAGAAAACTGACCTTTTCCAGTCCTGTGACCACTGCTGAGTTTTCCAAATTTGCTGGCATCTTGAGTGCAGCACTTTCACAGTCTTCTTCCAGGATATGAAACAGCTCCACTGGAATTCCATCACCTCCACTAGCTTTGTTCATAGTGATGCTTCCTAAGGCCCACTTGACTTCACATTCCAGAATGTCAGGGTCTAGGTGAGTAATCACACCATCGTAATTACCTGGGTCATGAAGATCTTTTTTGTACAGTTCTTCCATGTATTCTTGCCACCTCTTCTTAATACCTTCTGCTTCTGTTAGGTCCATACCATTTCTGTCCTTTATTGTGCTCATCTTTGCATGAAATGTTCCCTTGGTATCTCTGATTTTCTTGAAGAGATCTCTAGTCTTTCCCATTCTATTGTTTTCCCCTATTTCTTCGCAGTGATCATTTTGAGGAAGACTTTCTTATCTCTTCTTGCTGTTCTTTGGAACTCTGCATTCAGATGGTGTATCTTTCTTTTTCTCCTTTGCCTTTTGTGTCTCTGCTTTTCACAGCCATTTGTAAGCCTCCTCAGACAATCATTTTGCCATTTTGCATTTCTTTTTCTTGAGGATGGTCTTGATTCCTGCCTCCTGTACAATGTCACAAAATTGTACACAATGTACACAAATCCTAATCCATCCGTTAGAATCGGGAGGCAGACAGTATGGGACCAAGTCTCTTGTGCAGTAAAAGAGATTTGAAAATGTATGAACCTCTAATCCTCCAAATGGGAGAGCCTGTAGCAGATCCAGTGACTCTCAGTCATACTTACATTGTTGTTGTTCAGTCGCTCAGTCGTGTCTGACTCTTTGCGACCCCATGAACCACAGCACGCCAGGCCTCCCTGTCCATCACCAACTTCCAGAGTCTTCCCAAACTCATGTCCCTTGAGTCAGTGATGCCATCCAGCCATCTCATCCTCTGTCACCCCTTCTCCTCCTATCCTCAGTCTTTCCCAGCATCAGGGTCTTTTCCAATGAGTCAGTTCTTCACATCAAGTAGCCAAAGGATTGAAGCTTCAGGTCCAGCATCAGTCCTTTCAGTGAATATTCAGAACTGATTTCCTTGGGATTGAAGACTCTGAAGAGTCTTCTCCAACACCACAGTTGGAGAGCATGAGTTTTTCGTTGCTCAACCTTCTTTATCATCCAACTCTCACACCTGCACACGCTGCTGCTGCTGCTGCTGCTGCTAAGTCGCGTCAGTCGTATCCGACTCTGCGACCCCATAGACGGCAGCCCACCAGGCTCCCCCATCCCTGAGATTCTCCAGGCAAGAACACTGGAGTGGGTTGCCATTTCCTTCTCCAGTGCAGGAAGGTGAAAAGTGAAAGTGAAGTCGCTCAGTCGTGTCCGACTCATCTTGTCCCCATGGACTGCAGCCCACCAGGCTCCTCCGTCCATGGGATTTTCCAGGCAAGAGTACTGGAGTGGGGTGCCATTGCCTAGCTTTGATGACATAGACCTTTGTCAGCAAAGTGATGTCTCTGCTTTTTAGTACACCGTCTAGGTTTGTCATAGCTTTCTTCCAAGGAGCAAGCATCTTTTAATGCCTGCAGTCACCATCTGTAGTGATATTGGAGCCCAAGAAAATAGTCTATCACTGTTACCATTTTTCTCCATCTGTTTACCACAAAGTGATGGGACTGGATGCCATGATCTTAGTTTTTTGAATGTTGTGTTTTAAACCAGCCTTTTACTCTCCTCTTTCACTGTCATTAAGAGGCTCTTTAGTTCCTCTTCACTCTCTGCCTTTAGGGTGGTGTCATCTTTGTGTACTTACATTGCTACTCTTCATCTCTGATGTGCCCTTTTTTCCTTTCCTAATACCCAGATTTATGCTTCTTTCTCTGTACTAATATAGCAGTAGTACTTTCTTGATTTCTGTGGTCTTTGTTCTGTTTTGCCCAGTCGCCAGAGATATAGAAAAGATGACTTATATCCTATTCTGATGACGGAAAACATTCCAGAAGAGTTCAGATATCCTTGAAATTATCTGTTTATTAATGGTTAGTCCTGGTGACAGAGACAAGGTGAGATCAGTCAACGTATTCTGGAATGAGAGATAGAAGACGAAGGTGGAATTGGCCTTTTCCTATCATCTCCAAACTTTGAATGTGGAAATCACAAGCCAGCTCAAATTTCAGCCCATTTTCAATAAATAGCAAGTGATTTACTTTCAAATTTCTTCTTCTTCCACCTCTTCCTTATTAGTGTGAAATTTCAAACAAATAGCACTTATTGTTATACTAGAATTTCTTCTTGGTTTATACTTGGTTTATACATCATCTTTTTGCACTTCTCTGAAGAGCTCATGATCAAAACTATATGTGTCTTGCAAGCAAGAAAAGTTTTGACTTACAAGTAAAAGATTTTGGCATTGTACTGATATGTTGGAATTTCCAATAGACATTATTTCTCTTCACTCCTGTATTCATTCCTTTCCCTATCATGCTCTAGAACTTTGACTTAAGTGGTTTGATTTTTATCCCAGTCAAGTTCACTGCATGGGGGAAGCATGTTGAAAATATGCTCAAAAGCACAGAAAATGTGGTTTTTAAAATGGAAACTAATTATACCCTTTTAGAAAAAATTTACTGAACCATACAGTGTTATCAACCAGGAGGAAAGATTGTTTCAAAGGAGTAAGCTGATTGATTGTATCAGGTTCTGTGTGTATAATGTCATTTGTCCATTGCAAAACAGTTTTCATTCTTAACACCATCAATTAGCCTATCTTAGAGATGAGGGTGTTTTAATTTTCAAAAGGACAAACAAATTCGGTCTCCAGTAATATGTCCTGATGAATTTTCTCACTGATAGGGAAACTATTATGATATCTAGTCATCATTGTGATATCAGTATTTAATAGAAAACCTCTTGCTGAAGTGACTTTTAAAGATCTGATACTGATTGAGAATCCTTTGAGTGTACTGTAGACGGTTAGTTTCCTTTCACTTGAAAGTAGTGGTGGTTCCTTAAATTTTTCATCTGTAGCTTTTACCCAGTTTCATACTGAACAAAGGAATAGTTTGAGAAAAAAAGAGGAAAGCTTTCCTTGGATTATTTTGGGTATAATTTGGCCAAATTAGTATGTCTTGCTGAAGGTAAACATTTTAGAAACATGATTGCCTTTATCACTTTATAGTATGTTATAATAGAATGTGTAATTACAAAGCTTAAAATCCAAATACAACAGTAGCAACTGTCAGGTCACTGGTGTTGATTCTTTAAATCCCCTTTACAGTTTCAACCTTGACAACAGTCCCACAGCTAATCACTACTATGTCACAGATACAAAATTGCTCAGAAGAATGTAGTTTGTGGTTAAGCTTTGGAAGGAGTTGTTGTAGAAGATTTAGGTTTGGAATGACTTGGCAGAATTCTTTTTAAAAATAGGATAGAGTCCCTGCAGTCTGGCATGGGTTTAGGAAGGTCTCTGTACCACAGAGTGAAATAGTCCTGGGAGTCTGGAATTTTACTATGAAGGAAGTTCTGTTGTCTTTTATTGTTTGTAACCTAAACCCTTACTCTAGCGATTCTCACCAGGGGGTGATTTTGCCCCACAGGAAACATTTGGTAATGTCTGGAGATATTTTGGAGTGCTAGCACCCCCTGCCCCCGGGGTGCAGGGGGCGGGGCGTGCGTACAGGTGGTACTGGAATAATCCAGTGTATAGAGGCCAGGGATTCAGGAAACATACTACAGCCCATAAGAAAAGCACCCCCCACACACACCAGTCCCCGCCAGGCAAAGAGTGCTCTGGCATGAGAGACCAGCAGTGCCAAGACTGTAAAATGCTACCCACGCACAGAGTGTGACTTTATTCTTAGTGTGTGCTAACAGTGATCATATTTTCTAATCTTTGAATGATCAACTCATCATTTAATTAAAAAACCATTACTCACAGAAACATTTTCAACACTTAACTCTGTCAATAGACTCCACATACACTGTAATTGGGTATCGAGTAAAAATAAATAAATAGTGGACATATAAAGCCTTCACGCTAAGAGTCAGACACAACTGAGCGACTTCACTTTCACTTTTCACTTTCATGCATTAGAGAAGGAAACGGCAGCCCACTCCAGCGTTCTTGCCTGGAGAATCCCAGGGAAAGGGGAGCCTGGTGGGCTGCCGTCTGTGGGGTCCCACAGAGTCAGATACAACTGAAGCGACTTAGCAGCAGCAGCAGCAGCAAAGCCTTAACACCTGGGGCTTCCCAGATGGCGCTGGTGTTAAAGAATCTGCCTGCCAGTGCAGGAGATGCGAGAGCCGAGGGTTCGATCCCTGTGTTGGGAAGATTTCCCTGGAGGAGGAAATGTTACCTCGCTCCAGTAGTCTTGCCTGGGAAGTCCCATGGACAGAGGTGCCTGGCGGCATGGGGTCACAAAAGGGTCAGACGCGACGGAGCACACAGGCCACAGCACTCTGTCTCACTTCCCTTGTCCTTTGCCTTCGTGGTAGGCAGGGCAGACGTTATTAATAGCTGGAGTAAGAAGGACTAATGGGACCTCTTATAGCTGATTCTTATAGGTATACTCTAAAAGAGACAGTATTCACATATCACTCATAATCTCTGTGGTGTGTTTATTCTGTCTTTGAGTGACAGTAGTTGTCAAGATCCTTTGCCTTGTAAAATAATCTAGTTATAAATCTCATTAACTTACTTTAGCATCTAATTTTCTGTGAGTCTCTAAAAATAACTAATTTACGTGAATTGCATTGGTTTCCGCACTAAAGTCTCTGGGGAAGAACGTTCCTTTTCAGTCTCTGAATTTAGGAGTAACCCTTTGTCAAATCCTGACATCTGACAAAGGATTACTCCAATTTATACCAAGTTAAAAGGGTCTAAAAATTCTTACTGATATGATCATCTTTTTCCTGTCTCATCCTCTCATTATTTAATATTTTCCAAAATTCTTTTCCTCTGTTTTGATTTTTGAAAACTTGGGGCTGATTTATCCAGTTTCTCTATTCTTCAGAAATTCAGCTTGGTCTAGGACTGGGTAAAAATGAAATCAAACATTTTTTTTTTCCTTCTACTTCTCTTTTTCCATAGTTTGTTTCTTTTTTCCACATTATTATAGTCTTCGGTTCTTGAGCAAAAATAGCTCTTCTAAGTTTGGTCTTCCATGGCTTATCCAGTTTTTTAGGTCAGTTGTACTGTGTAATGGGCTCACTCTATTATCCTTTGGAGAAAATTTCATGGACTAGTTGAGGTTTTCTGGAAGTGCCAAGTAGAAATGAGTTTAACAGGTGGCCTAAGGAATTTTTGGTCAAGCAAAGAGGTCCAAGAAATTTAAAAGTTTGAAAGGCATTCTTGGGAACTTGGAAATGTTTAAAGGCATCATCCCAACTGTCTCACTGAAGTTGACCTTTTTGTTGGACTGTTTGGGGTGCGTAGAGATAATATTTTCAAAGGTATCTGTCTTGTCACTGGCAGACCTGACTCCAAAATACAGGTTTATTCTCTAGACTCTTTAGTTGCCTCTCAAATAAGTAGTATTTTAGTCCACTGTTTATTAAACACTAGCTGCTCTCTGGTGGTTCAGTTGGTAAAGAGTTCGCCTGCAATGCAGGAGACCCAGGTTTGATCCCTTAATCAGGAAAACCTCCTGAAGAAGGAACTGGCAACCCACTCCAGTATGCTTGCCTGGGAAATCCCAAGGACAGAGAAGCCTGTTGGGCTACAGTCCATGGGGTCACAAAATTCAGACATGACTTAGTGATTAAACCACCACCACCAACTGGTAACCAGTTGTTCTTTGAGCTGCTCACAGGATGAGTATGTGCCGCACTCAGCCACACGTTGTGAGAGGCAGAGCTGTGAGGCCTGTCCTCTCACCTTGAAGCATTTCGGTGGAAATGCTTTTGAAAGAGGAAGCCTGGAAAAGCAGCTTTTCAGGGAAGACCCCCTGGAGGAGCGAGTGGCCACCCCCTCCAGTGTTCTTGCATGGGAAATCCCAGAGGAGCCCGGTGAGCTACGAGTCCGTGGGGTGGTGAAAGCGTCCCCACGTGCCTGAGCGGCTGAGCAACACTAGCAGCAGCGGCGGGTGCTGAACGGCGGAGCGCAGATACATCAGCGAGAAGGACTGTGCAGAGCTTGGAAGTGGGAAGGGATCCTCAGGGGAGAAGTTGAACCCAAGATGGGCCTCACCAAATAAATAGGGGATCCTGTGATACAGGGGGTCCACATCTCACGCCTAGATGTCTGGGCTTTAAGTTCCCCTGACTTCAGGCATCGTATCCAAACTCTAATTTCAACAGAATCTCCAGTAGTGACATAATAAAGACGCATAGCCCATTAGTACGTGACATACAAGGAAAAAGTATATTTCAACGTAAATATTTTTCCTTTATGTGACTGTCATATAGCCAAATACCTGTGAGCTTTACTTTTTAAGCTACTGTAGCTTGAAAAAGAAAATAGCTCCATTTTGTGAATAACTATTTTTTTTGTGAATAACCATGTTCCTCTTACTGATCTGCTCATTGGACAAGCAGGTGTTTGGGGAGCAACTGATTTGTCACCTTACAGGCACATGTGAGATAGCAGATAATAGCTAGTATGAGAGTCATACCCAGTGCTAAGCCTGAACGCATTCTGTGAAAGATATTCTTTTTCATGGTCAACTCCACGCTGAATTGCTAAGGGCGAGAACCTATAAGGAAGGACATAAAATAAGTTCTCATTTCATTTGTTCCAGGGTAATTCAGCATAGTCATTGATGTAAGACTTTATGCATGTTGATACTTTAGAGAGAGATTCAGTCGTTAACTGCTCTTCAAGTTTTTCATTTACCATGTTGTTGTTGCTGGAGTTCAGAAGGAGGATCCAGTTTGTCAGGAAGATTTGAGACTTGGCCAGTTAGTTTTCAGAAGGTCAGGATAGAGTGTGATGTGAACCCTGCGGGTCATGCTGGAGTTTTCTTCGTTACTTTATGGGCTCTTTCTTACCTGATCAATAGGCTGTACAGAAGAATAACAGTAGTGATGGTCTTTTATTGTTGCCAAAGACCCAGATCTGCTTTTAAGAATAATTTTCGTATTTAGAGGTGGTGGCCATTTCTCAAGGTTAGCATTGCTATTATATTCCTCTAGCTTTGATGCAAACCCAAACCAACTATGTCTTTGTATTTTATTACTTGAAAAATGAAAGCTGTCAGATCTAAGCAAGATGCATTCTTGGATATTTTGAAATTCCGAGAGCTGTCTCCATTGTAAAATGAAGAGTTCTGAAAGAAATATTGGAAAACTGAGCCACTAAATATTTTGTGATTGAATATGGCCTCCTTTTTCTGCTTCTTGCCACAGGGCTATCCGTCACACTCCTCCGCAGACATCAATTCTAGCCTTCCTCCGATGTCCACCTTCCACCGTAGTGGCGCCAACCATTACAGCAGCTCATCGTGCACGCCTCCTGCCAACGGGACGGACGGTATGATGGGTGAGTCATGGAAACGCCAGTTCTGTTGCTGACAACCAGTGTCAGGATTTAATCATCAGGGAATTCTTTCCTGCCCCCAGTCCCATCACTGAACGGTAATCGAGCCATGAATGTTGATCACGTGGACAAATGAGCCAAACAGAAATCGTCGTTATCTTGACTGTAATCTCTTTTTGTTCCAAGAAACTGCTATGTGGCTGACTGTCTCCACCGTGAGTGATTAGATTGAACCAAGTTTGAATAGATCAACGCATGCTTCTCACACTCTGAAACAGCTAATAAAGCGAACTTTTCTAAGTTGTCTATTGAAAATTAGTAAGATAGAAGGCTTGGTAGCTCTTACTAGGAGTTACTAACCATCCTCAGATTCCGGTCACCAGGCTAAGCTTTTCACTGTCACACACCACTCTCTTCTGGAAGCCACTTCATGTGATGTTCAGACATACTTATTAAGAGCTAGATAGTTTTACCTTCTGGAGGATGTGGCATTGTGGAATCCTCCAGATGGGAAGAAGTATTTGTAGACTAATGGGAGAGGAGATGGCTGGGCATCAGTGAGCCAGGATTTACTTGCTGCTTTTTCTCAGCAAAATTACTAATGAGTCAAGACCCAAGCAGAGTGTCCTGTCAAATAAACGAAGCCATCATCTTAAGTTTTTGTGATGTCCATTGTGGTCCTCTCCCCAGCATGGATGGCTACCCCACCAGCACTCTTCTCTTGAGGGAAGAGCTAGGTAGGCTGCCCCTGTGGGGAGGCAGCCACCACTTTCTGATTCTGCCTTCAACAACCTTGTCATTCAGATGAGAGGCATAGTCTGACGCTGCAGGGTCTTCTTAAAACCTCAGACTTCCTCTGCTCACCACCTACTCTGGTTCCAGCTCAAACCCACAACTAACTCGGCCTTGTGATCCCTTCCCGTGGGTCCAGTTAGTGATGAGGACACTAACTGTACATTTATTTTTTTATTTTGGGGGGCTTCCCAGGTGGCTCATGGTAAAGAATCTGCCTGCCAATGCAAGAGACAGAGGAGACACAGTTTTGATCCCTGGGTGGGAAGATCCCCTGGAGGAGGAAATGGCAGCCCACTCCAGTATTCTTGCCAGGAAAATTCCATGGACAAAGGAGCCTGGAGGGCTACAGTCCATGGGGTCGCAAAGAATCAGACACGACTGAGCACACACGGAGACTGGAATGTGTATTTATTTGTTTATTTTGGCTGAGCCGCACAGCGTGTGGGATCTTAGTTCCCCGATCAGAGATTGATCCTGGCCCCCTGCATTGGAGGCGTGGAGCCTTAACACAGGACTGCCCGGGAAGCCCCTAACTGTACATTTTAAAGGTGAGAGTGTGTGACAGAGGAGTAGTTCCTTTAGCTCCCTGCAGTTGTTTAAAAGTTTTCTTTGGATAGTCTCTGGAACTTGGGGAAGTGGTATGAATCACTTATGAGGGGGAGAGTTTTTGATGAAAGAGAAGAGATGTGTTTTGAAATGTTGCAAATGTAATTCTGCCTAAATAATACAGTCCCTGCTTACTCAATAATATACTTCACACTTGAGATGAGCCATCTAGCAGCCCTTCCTTTCGCGGCCATGTCTCACTGAGGTTTCCATTTTTGTGACTTTTCATAATAAAGCCTCTACCGGCACATTGTGTCAGTTTGACCTTGGAGAATGTGGACAAAGGTCATGTGGGGAAGGTTTGCTAACTGTCAGTGCAGTTTTGGCAGATCTGAAAAACAAGAAGAAAGAAGGAAGTGCAGAGCTGAAAGAGTGAGAAAAGCATGTTTCGCTTCAGTGTGGTTTGACAAATGGAAAGCCCCTTTCTGCAGTCATGAGGTCTTAGTTATAAAGAAGGATGACCGGTCATTCATCCTTTTACAAGGCAGATTTCCTGTCTATTTGTGGTTTGAGTAATTTTCTTTTTTTAGGAAGGTAGAAAGGTAGAGCAAAAGCTTGAGCTGAGGAAAGCAAACTTAGGCACTGTTTGAAAAAAAAGTTGTGTTGACTGATGTGCCAAACAGTTCCTGTAAGAGTCCCCAGGACTTGGGCAGAAAGACCTTATGAGATGGTGTGATTATCCTCCATGTCCTGTGGTCAGCAGGGCCACGAGTCTCAGTTGGAATGGAAGTCGCCTTATTTAAGCTGACTGGTTCATCACTGGCTTGTATCCATGAGAACAGGAATGTCTACCCTCCTTTTTTATTTGGTCTGGGCGGGTAGAGCATTAACTGGTGACTTCTACATACTAATAGATAGGGCCCAGCTATGTTAAGATGGACTTATTGTACAGACCAGAGGGTCTTGTTTAAGTGGAGGGAGGATCTAGACAATAATAAAGGCGCTATATGTTTCAGTGAGAGAAGTGTGAGGTTTCTGGAATCCAGAGAAAGCTTTTTAGGAACAACTTTATTGCATAAATTACTCCACCATCATGAGTATACTTGTCAAAATCTTCTAGCAACTTGTGAGAAAGCTTTACAATCATTTCGGAACATAAGTAGACATGGTAATTCAGCTTTTTGGAGGAATAAATCTTTGTTAATTTGCATACATACTTGTTACTTTAGGATTACTTTAAGGGAGAACATTCTAGAATGTTCATCCTTAAAATAATACATCCTCCAATTCCTTACGTTAAAATAAAGAGGAGAATTTAAATATAATAATAAGCCTTCGTATTTGCACAAGGTCCAATCACCCCTGTTTCTTTGCACTTTTTTTTTCTTTGCACTTTAATTCTCCTAGGTTTGGTTTGATTTTTCAGAGTGTGGTAGAAGGCAAGGATGACAGCATATCTGTGGAACAAGAAGAGAAGATTTCTCTTCTGATGTTAGTGATACTTCCCTAACAAACAGTATGGATTAATCGGATACATCTGTAGACTTTTGAAAGTATTTGGCGTATACTCACTCATTCTGAAATACAGGAAATAAAGAAATATTACATTGCCTGTATCTCAGAGAACAAACAGAGCTAATTAAATAATCGGTAAATAGGGAACACGCAGCCTGACACATGTTTGAGATTACACACATGATTCTGTAGAAAATGACTGGAAGCAGTGCTCATGCCGCGAGAATGGGATGCAGGCACTAACACATGGCCAGCGCATTCTTCAAGCTCTCTTGGTGGAAAGTGGCAAGGCAATGCAGGCTCTTCTAAACGGCGTTGGTGTCTTAGGAAGAGGCTTTTTCCGCCAAGAGGAAGATCACTGCTCCCCGTTTTACTCTGTCTTCCTGGCAGTCAGTGACTGTCCTCAACTCATCATAGAAGAGCAGAATGCTTGTGGAGTGAGTTGTAAAATCTGGACCCATCAGGAGGTGCCCTCTCGGGAAACATGCTCCCTTGCCTCTCGATCTGTCCCCTGCATCCCAAGACAGGGAATGTGCTCGCGGAGGTTTGGATGGCTTGTGTTTGACTTGGAGGGCTAATCATTGTTTCTTGTGTTGTCTTTTGCCCTTTTATGCCCAGTATCATTTTTTGAGAAAAGCTGAGGTAGGGCAAAACTGACTCTGATTGTGTTAATGACAGAGGGTTTTTTTGTTGCTGTTTTTAATGTCACATTCATCCATGGATTTTTGAAAGAGTTGTGCAGTAAGATACTTACTTGCAGCATGCCGTCCACTGCTTTCTGCAAAGGCTAGAGTGCACTAGGCACGTCAGACTTAGAAGGGGGGAATTAAGCACTCTGGAATGATACAAATAAAATGCATGGGCACACCGTGGATTCTTAGTCATTTAACTGATGGGGTGGCCAGTTAAGGATAGAAGCTGAGTCTGAGGGCTTCAGAGCCTTTCAGCTTGCTTCCTGAAACCTCAGTGTAACCCTAGCTGGTTGTGCTTTAGAGTCATTGCAGTTCAGAGCTTCTGCCTGTGAGGAGGCGTCCAGAGGAAGAAATGGAAAAAGTTATTAGGTACCAACTCTAAGGGGAGAAGTGTCCAGAGAATGGAGGCACATACGTAGTACAAGGAACATCTTATGGAAAAACCAGAACTTTCTGGCCAACCCAGTAGTACCTACTGTCTCCATGTTTCCTTCCTACTTGCAAAATGCAATAGCTTTTTCTCTTCCAAAGGATTGAGAGACCCACCTAGCGTCACACAGGCCCCCACAACTACCCTCGAAGGAGAACGCTCCAGTTCCCCAAGGGCGGAGACCATTGGTGTGCATTCCAGGGGTGTGACCGCTTGTGGTTGGGGGCAACACACCCTCCTTTCTCAGAGGGAATTGGGCATACAGCTAGCATAATGCTTATAATAACTGTTACTGTTTTGTTAGTCTTGACCCGGCCTGTCTAATGCGTGGTATTCACCATATCTTTAAACCTCAAACCAAACAGTGTTGAAGGAACAGCCTACGAAGATTGATGGAATACAACATATGCTAAAGATTACCCTGGGATATCTATCTGGTTCATGAATTAATCTGGCTTCCAACCCTCACTTCTAATGACATGTTTGTATGACATGATGAGTTTTACTGTGTGGCTTTTCTAGTAGAAACATTATGTCCTTTTTCCCTTGAGGACCCGGTTTCACAGTAATTTTATTATGAGAATAGTCACATAAGATTCACTTTATCTTTTACAAGAATCTTCAGCCTTCAAATACAGTTGGGTGATGAACAGGCACAGAGCATAAGAGCAATAGGAATTTTATCCAGCAGCGTCGCGGCATCTTAGTTACAAAGACCACCAACGGAGAACAGTAAACCAGTGTGATTTAAGTCTTCTCATCCATTTCCTGCACGTGGTTGATGGGGCCCAGCTTCCCCCTTGAATTCCTAGGAATCCGTCCTGCTGAAAGTTCAGTGTTTGGTAGCCTGTACTAGAGTTCTCCTAATATTGTAGGTCACAGGAGAGCTGGGAATTCTCCTTCTTTTATCTTTGTTGAGAAGCTCATGACATTATTATGCTGTTTCTGCTAGTTGAATAACATGAGGGTTGCTTGGACACAGTTCAGGAAAACCTAAATTTTAAAACCATCATCTTCTTTCAGGCAAAGACACTGAATTACACTTCATCTTTTTATAGCGCTAGCCCTTGGCTCAGTGATGGAGAATCTGCCTAGCAATGCAGGAGACTCAGGAGTCTGATCCCTGATCCCTCAGTCAGGAAGATCCCCTGGAGGAGGAAATGGCAATCCACTCCAGTCTTCTTGCCTGAAAAACCCCATGGACAGAGGAGCCTGGCGGGCCACAGGGAGTCACACATGACTGAGCAGCTGAGCACACACATCCGTTTGTAGCTTCAGGGTGCACCCAGCCTGGGGTTCTGGGTGTGCAGTAAAGGGATAACACATCTTCCAAATCCTGGTTTTTCAGTAGTCAGCCCCCAGATGCCACTTATCCTGATGTTTGGATCAGGGTGTGTTCTAATGGGAATTGCCATTTTCTCCAAAGTGGAAACTGAGACTGAGGGTGGTCCCACTTGAAGCTGAAAAGACTAAACCCTGCTTTCTGCCCCACCTTCTAGCCAGCAGTAGCACCTGTGTCCAAGCCGTCTGAACACTGCCTGGGTGGTTGGCCGTGTCGAATCCTCCTGCCAGCCAGTCATATTCGTGTTACAGCTCTGCTTAGAGACTTGATTTTTGTCCCTCTCTTGAGCTAGGGAAATTGCTAAGAGCTAAAATCACATAAGAGATGAATCCAGTTTTTTATCAAACAGGAACGGTAGTTCTCTTTATTTCTGTTATGGGGCATTTTGGTGATTTCTCATCAGACCTTGACAAACACTCAGGCTTAGAGTCAAGTCCTGTTACATGAAAGGTAGAAAAGTAGACTTGATGTGCACACACTTAATGAGACCTGTGGTTTGCTAAACGTGACTCATTACTCAGTGTAGAAGTGTTGCTCTTTGAGTATTAAATATATCTTCACTTTCTGATGACTTATGCCCTTTGACATATCAGGAACATAACTAAAAAGAGAGTCTTCAGGAGGAAGCTCCGTGCAGCTTAACATGTTTAAGGACTCTTGAAAATGTGTCTTCTCCAGTGTTTCCTGGAACAGAACAAAAGGCATTCCAAGTGAAGGGCAAACCGGTCCCAATAAACCGCTTTGAAATTTGAACTCTGGGGTTGATTCTCCAGCGGTTGCAGGTAGAATGGCTCTATATTAAAAAATAATAATAATAAAAGTCTGTTCTTATCAGTGACTTCCATGGGTAGCCTTTGTAGTTTTCTGAAACATTTTCATGACAGTATGAGGCAAGGAGTTAAATTCCGTCTTTTTATTATACCCCTAAGTCCTCGTGCCTCCTTGTGGAAAACAGGGACTAACAGAAAGTTCAGTTAGAAAGCTGTGATATGAAGAGATCATAATGGCTGTATCTTGTCTTCTAAAGTATGATTTTTACGCCATAATAATTTATTTTTTGATTTAGGCATATTGTTTTTTTTTTTTTTTACAATAGGTCCTTGTTGATTACTTTAAATATAGCAGTGTGTACCTGTCAGTCTTTAAGGAAAAAAAAGATACAAATGAGCAATGAACTTATTAACAGAACAGAAACAGACTCACAGATTTAGAGAATGAATTTATGGTTACCAGAGAGGGAAAGTTGGGACGGAGGTGGGCTAGATTGGGAGTATAATTTCTTTTTTACATACCTCTAAAATATTTTTATTGGTTTTCAATTCTTCCTAATTTGGTTTCATTAATGTATTTTAAAACCCTTACTATTCTCATTTTAAAACTGTTCAAAGAATTAATCTTTTGAAAGCTACCATAGCAAATTTTATCTATAATTATAATACAATATCTTATCCTAGTTGGGTTTAGTTTCTTTGTTAGATAATGTAATTTTTTCTGATGTGGCTCTGAATTTTCATTTCATGAAGGTCTGTTTTCTAGTCAAGCAGATTCCAAATTATTTTGACTGATAAACCTAATTTTAGGAATAATGATAATATTGCTTCTGGAAGGGAAGGAAAAAATGTATGTGTAATTATCTCCCAATACCATGGTAATACATGCTGAAAAATGTTCATGCTCTTTGTATTTCAGAATCCTTGTTATTTTCCTTTAGAATTGTCTTCAGTTTTAAAAGAACTCCTTGATGCAGAAATTTTTACTTTCACACCAGATAATAATTTCAATTATCTCTTTATATTGAGTATTTTTAGTACTCTTGATATCTGTGAGTTCCTTCCACTAGTTCATTGTATGATGTTGGACCCTCATTTCAGAGAACATCTTTATGCATAAAATCCTTGGTATTAACAATTAATATATTTTTAACATTATGAATTTGTGATGTGAGAAAGAATAGTTTTTCCTTTTTTTTTTTCTTGACAGAGGTGATTATGTTCTTTTCATTACATACAGCTTTCTTTCAGTTTTAGTAATTAAAAAATGTTAAACTAAAAATGTGAGTTTTGTTAATCAAATAAAGCAGACATCAAAAGATTATCAAGCTGTCATACCCAACATGTAAATATATAAAAATAACAAGCATAATTTAACTATACTAAGCAGAGGTCAGGAGGATGAAGTTATAATCTAGAGACAAAGATAATTTGATCACTTGAGAGCTGATCCCATGACTTTATTTTACAGATCTGGAAGCCAAAGATGACATGTTTGCTAGAAAAAGCGTTTTCTTGGGTTGAGGATAAGGCTGGGAATTTTTTTTTTTTTAATTTAAATGTGTAATGAAGTTTTGCTTGAATTAATCCATTGATTTAGTATTTCCTTTTCTTATTTCACAAAATAGTGACAAACACTTTCCCCTAGAGTTTAATAGATTTTATTTAAGTATTATATCTACTTGCTTATGCTGAGGCCTTAATAAATCTAAGAGAAGAACACCACTGGCTGTACCATTTTATAAAGGCAAATTACTTTCAAAAGATAGAGAACAGACTTATGGACTAGGGCGGGGGAGCGGGAGGAGAGGGTGAGATGAATAGAAAGAGTAACATGGAAACACATACATTACCGTCTATAAAATAGTGAGCCAGGGGTAGCTTGCTGCATGACTCGCGGAGCTGAAAGAGGGGCTCTGCAGCAGCCTAGAGGGCTGGTGAGTGTGAGGGAGGGGGCGCGTGTGCGCCTGTGGCCGACGCCTCTTGATGTATGGCAGCAGTCAGTACCGCAGAGCAATTATCCTTCGGTTAGAGAGCACCCGTGTTTATTAGAGCTGATTCTGAACCATGTATTTGAATTATATCCTGTTGTTAACAGGCAGCCTTCCCTCAGTATCCTGCCAAGGGGATGTTTCAAGGGTCCCCTGCAGATACCCAAATTTGAGGGTGATCAAGTCCCTCATAGAAAGGGTGCAGTATCGGCACATGTCCCTTGCATATGTGCGTGCCCAGCCACGTGTGACTCTGCAGTTCTCTGCGCTGTAGCCCACCAGGCTCCTCTGCCCATGGGATTTTCCAGGCTTGATTACTAGAGTTGGTTGCCATTTCCTCCTCAAGGGGATCTTCCTGACCCAGGGATCAAACTTGCATCTCCTGCATTGCAGGTGGATTCTTTACCCCTGGCGCCACCAGGGAAGCCCATGTAACCCTTGCTCAGCCTCTCATACTATAAATCATCTCTAGGTTATTTATAATACTCAAGGCAATGTAAGTCTATGTAAAGAGTTACCACCACCAACAAATGCAAGTTTTGCTTTTTGGAAGGGTATGGAATTTTTTTTCTGAAAATTTCTGATCCGAGTTTGATTAAATCCTTGGGTGCAAAATCTGTGGATACAGAGGGCCAGCCATACCCTTTGTTCATCCATCTTCTGGGTAAAGACACTGGCGTTTAGATAGTAGAGACTGCTTCAGCATCATGTACACTTATTTTTCCTCCAGAATTGGAGACAAAATTGACTTTTAACAGCATCAGAGTTCAAATTCTTTAAATATGAACACAGACCTTAAAATGTGTGGAGACTATATGTTCCTTAAAATATTAAAAATATTTTCCCTCCTGAGAAGCCGCCAGGCCTGTTATAGATTGTTTTGTTTGGTTTATTGTGGAACTCTGAGAGAAGTATCTCACTTTGCTATATAGCAAAACTTAATTTTTCAATTTGATGGCAGATGTAACTCTTATTCGTGAAGTGAGTTCAGTTTACTGTATAAAATATAAATAAAGGCAAGCTATAAGAGCTTCAGAGGTCTAAAAGCACTGTGTACTTTTTAGCAATGAACCTCATATACTCACCTACTACTCTTGACTACTTAACCGCTCACAGACAACCAGGGGAGAAGTAATAGCAACTGAAACACTATCTTCAAACCAAGATGTCAGGTTTATATTTTATCTGTTAAAAAAAAATGTAACATGAATATATTTGATTCTACCTCAGCAAACAAATTAATGCTAATTAAATATTAATGTGTTGTAATTAGCATTAAAAATGCAATTAAATTGTGAGTAAATGGACCAGGAATAGAAAATTGTTCGACGTCTCACCGTCTGGCTTTTCATATTCTGCCTTTTGTTTTTGCAGCAAATAGAGGAAGCGGGGCGGCAGGCAGCTCCCAGACTGGCGATGCTTTGGGGAAAGCACTTGCTTCGGTGAGGAAATGTTGACCTTGGACTTCAGATGTACCGCGGCAGACGGGTGAACTTTAATCAGAAGTGGACGTTTAGAATTTTAGAAAATGGATGGCAGATAGGTTTGATTTTTGGAGAGGCTAGCTTCCTTGCATAATAATCATTGAAAAAATTCAAAGAGCGCTGAAGATTCCAGCGGATGGCTGGTCTCTCCCATCTTGCAAGCGGTACTCAATTATGGATTTGTGGATATTCTTAGGGCCTTCAAGAGTATAGGTTTTCTATCCTGATGTCTTATTTTTCTCTAAAGTATTTGGGGGGCTCATTGGCTGAATAGCTAAGACTGACTTTGCCAAAGGGCAGTTCTAAAACATTTTGAAAAGAAACTTTTAAAAAACAACCATAACCGAGGTTCATTGGTTGCTTCATTGGCACTTGGCTTCTCTGCATTGCCTGCCCACTGCCAGGAAGCTCAGATCCAGCGTTCCTTCCATATTCACCAGTGACCAATAGCACCCCTTCCTTGAATGAAGGAGTGTACCTGGTATTGTCTTCAAAAGTTAAACATGATCATTTGTAAATAGAAGCAGAGATTTGTTGCTCTTCAGTCGGGTTCTCCTTATTATCACTGGGGCATAGATGCATTTGATTTATGTTAGCCTTGTGAGCTAAGGAAAAGTTTTTCTTTAGACTGAGCATCCTTCTGCCTTGGAATCAAATACTGTAAACGTCATAAAGAAGGAGTTGAGCAAAAATCTTAGGGTGTGATGCTTTCCGACCTCTTGTTTTCTGGAGAAAAACAGGGAGGTTTGGTGTATCTTGTAGCTTCTTGGCCATGCCGCCAGGGGAGCAAACGGGAAGAAATGGACAGAATCAAGGTCTGCTGTCTCAGTTCAGTTTTCCCCCCCACTATCTTCGAGCAGCTCAAGAGCTCTTCTTTTGAAAAAGTAATTAATTTTTTCATTTTAGAATATCGGTACTGTAGTTGATCGTTAAGTGTATTTTGTACCTTGGAATTTGTGGATGAATCACATTAATGCTTTATAGTTTAAATTGTGGCATATTTATTCCCAATAAATGAGGATTTGTTGTTGTTGTTTCTCCCCACTGTTTTAAGATCTATTCTCCAGATCACACTAACAACAGCTTTTCATCAAACCCTTCAACTCCTGTTGGCTCCCCTCCATCTCTCTCAGGTACGGTACCATAAATCCACTGAGTGTCAGCTTATAGAACGGTTCCCCGTTATGCTTCCTGTGCTGCGGGGGGAAACTCACTCCCTCCAAAAACTCAAAACAGAATGTTTCCCAGCAGACCAATAGGAAGAGGTGGGAGAGACAGACACGGCCATGCGATGTGAAGTCAACTACATCCAAAACTTTTCTTGAAAGTTCATGCATTTAGAACGTACAGGCACTTGGGAAATTTACTTCTCAAACTTTTCTTTGCAAAAGCTACTCAACAGAATAATATACTCCAATAAAAATTTCAGCGGAAAAACCAGTTCACATCATCGGGAATAGAAATACAGATTATGTATTCATCAAACATAGACTATTCAAAAGGATCGTTTCTCCCAGAAATTTCAGGCTTTTCAGATTCCCTCTTTAAAGTCTATGTTATTGGAAGGTTTGAAGAAAAATATAATTGTGTAAATAAATTGTGACATAACTGTGTGGAGTTACAGGGGGTGTTTGCCGTTTACAATAGAACAAGTTAACATGACCTATGGCTTCAGATAATAAAATTATAAGTTGTTAAAAATGGTGTTAGTAAAGTACTGCACTCTTCAGAGCCCCATTTAAAGGGCTCATTGCCCTTCCAGTATAAATGTTTCCAGAAAGACCCTGTCTGGTGCCTACCTCTGCTCTTTGGAAGGAAGATAGGTGGCTTCTTTAAAAAAAAAAGAATCGTATCTGTACCTTATTGAAACCTGATCTTACCCTGATTTAGACTGCAGTCACTTGTCTGAGTGTTGCTGCGTCAACCTCTGTATTATTCCCTACATACAGCGCTCCCATGACCCCATTGTAAAGTAAATTCCTCGATAAAGAATCAGATTTCACCTGGCCACAGCTTTCAGAGTTGATGGTCATGGGCTTAGGGGAGACTTAATATCAGCCTTTCCCCAGCCTCCATTGACAGAAGGAGGTCACAGAAGAAAGAGGGAAATAGCTGGCCCTTCCAGTCCATATCTCCAGAGAGACAGTGCTGAAACTGGGAAAGCCAGAGGTGACATTAAGAAGATAATGGAATAGCACTGAAACAGCCCCCGTGGCAGGGAAGTCAAGTTCAGAATTGTACGATTCTGGCTTAGAGCCATATTGTTAGGCTCTGGAACGTGACCACAGGTGTCAGCATCCAAAGTCAGAGACAGGCTGAGATAGTACAGAGCTCAGCGGGGCCAAGGGTGAGGGAGTCTGAGCAGGGAGAGCTCCCACATTGCCCATTTCAAATGATGCAACTCTAATTTTGTCTATTTTATAATATGGAGAAAACAAGAATATTCTGGAATCTAATACAAAGTTTGAGAAACAGCTCTTTGAGTCTAATGCTCTGATTTACAGATGGATGTATGAAGGCCCAGAAAGGCTATGGGATTTGCTGAAAATCTTCAGTAGTAATATCAGAGCTCAGGCTAGAATCAGGGACTCAGCGCTCTGCCAGTCCACTTCCGGGTCAAAGTTCAGAGGGGAAGCGACGATGCACACATCATTCCAGAAAATGCCACAAATATCCCAAACCTGAGTAACGTGCTGCACGTGGAAGACCCTGAAACAAGGCCATCTTTGAGGTCCTGGTTATCCAGCCTAAAAGACCACACATTAGGGAGAGAGGGCTTGATGGAGATCCAGAGATGGGGCAGACTGCTATTTTCACACCAAGGGCTCTGTCCAGATTTTTTCACTGAAAGTAATTGGACAAAAGATTCTATTTTTATTTAGCATAAAAATATGTGCACACCCAGAAGTGGCAGGAAGAATAGATTTTTACAGAGCCAGCAGTCTCAGGGACTGTGATTTCAGTGAGATCATAGATTTTTTTTTCCTTTCTTCAATTATTTTGCAAGTTATCTACACAAGCATGTATTATTTTCAATTTAAAAGTGGTTTTTATTTTTTAATTGATAGGTTAGACATGTTCTATTTATTATAACAGCAATCTATCTTTACCTTCAAGTTTAGTGAATCATTTAAAGTGTGTTTTCTTCAGAAGAAATTACTTAATGTTGTTATATTGAGTGTTTAAATCTCTGGTTTAGTGGATCTTATTTCCTTGAAAAGTTTCTGAAGGTGTATCCCTTCTTAAGGATCATTTGAAAACAAGTAGCAAAGCTGTTTTTCATTGGTGAGAGAATTTTGGTTTTAACAAACCGGCTTTGCATGAAGGTGTAATGAAAACCCCTCTTTGCCTCTTAAAAGTACCTTGGCTGTGTAGTGATGGTTTTCCATCAAAGGGACATTTCTCCAGCTAAAATTCACGATTAATTAAATGTTCCCTTTTACGAGGAAGCCTGAGAGAATTCTGAGTCCATGTATAGTCTACCTATTTTACATTTAAAATGTTTTCCTTGGCCCTAAATTCTTGTATGGGCAGCTACGTGTATTTCCTTAATGTCCGGATAGAAATCAATATGCTGATTTCTAAAAGAACTGTTTAAAATGTTGGTAAGGTCACCCTTAGGATTATACAGATCTCATTGCAATTCCCGTTTTCCTGTCAGCAGGCACAGCTGTTTGGTCTAGAAATGGAGGACAGGCTTCATCATCTCCAAATTACGAAGGCCCTTTACACTCTTTGGTAAGTCTTGTCTGCTCGCTTTGGCCTTTCTCAGGCCCGCTTCTCTTTCTCCATCCAGTTCGCTCTTCAAGAGTCTTATTTTCATAATAGGAACTTGTGGTTGATGTGAGCCCATGGGTTTGGTTAGAGGGAGAGTTATCAGCCTGTGCTTGTTCCTGTTTATAGACGGTAACCCAGCTGCTGCTATAATGGAAGCCGTGGGCTCCTATATATCCAGAACCAGATAAGAATCTGGGAAGGATCCTGGCCGCCTCCCCTTGTGAGGGAGATATCCGTGTGTCAGTGCTTAAACACCTCTCCTGATGTGAGTGCTGGAGTTCCAGCTATGGTGTGGAGCCAGAACACTTGGAGAGTCTCTGTCTCTAGCTTGCTTTCCAGAATAATGGGTTTATAGGAATTCTCTTCTTGACCTCTGAATAAGAAGCCTCCTGCTTTTCTCCTCGTTCACTGTGATTCTCATGGAAATCTAGTAATTTCATTAAATTTCTCTTGTAAGGAATTGCTGAAAACTTTCCCTGGGTGTAATTAATATGATAAAAGCTCACATGATGATTCAGTGTTTGACACTCCACTCAAAGGAAGTGGCTGGAAACATGCATGAAGCAGCTCTGCTCCAGGCACTGTCTGGTCTGTGTATGAGTCACACGGAGAGGGGGGACCTGGCAGCAAGAGACTGTCCTTCAGGGTTGAGTTTCCCCTTTTTCTTCCCATATTTTGAAATGGAACATGGGGGTAAGCATATCTGTTAATTTGCCTGTCTATCTGTCAGCCATTCAGGGTTTCCTTTCTTACTTTTGGCTTATGATTTAAATGAAGAAAAATCTAAAAATGAGAATACAGAGGTGGGTTCTTCCTAGCGGTAGTGTGTAAATCATCTACCTCCTCTCTTTAGCTAATAAGATGACCACAGCGTGAGACAATCAAGTGCCATCTAAACCCCAGGCATCTGCAGCTCACATCCAAATAAGCCGTCATCCTTAGAAGTGTTTCTCTCCATCAGTTATTCTCTGAGGCCCATTCGTCATAGCTGGGTTTCTTCCAACTATAGAACTATAAAGACTAGGTTTATATTTCTGAGGGCTTTCCCAGGGGGCGCTAGTGGTAGAAGTGCAGGAGACCTAAGAAATGCAGGTTTGATCCCTGGGTCAAGAAGGTCCCCTGTACGAGGGCATGGCAGCCCACTCCAGTATGAGTTTAAGGGAAGCCCTGTAATACCCAGGCCTACCAAATCAGAAGGCTCTGTACCATGGACTGACTATATTCGACATACGTTGTTCCTGTCAGGGGAGAATAACTTAGAAATCATTTTTCTCATGCCGGAGAGCTGGTATCTCTGCTTGCACAGAAATCAGAGTGGATTCTAGCATGATCTAGCACAAAGATGCACGGGAGTTGAAGACACAAGGTTGCAACCCTGAGGTCACCGTTTCCTGGCAGTATGGTGTTGAGCAGTTCACTGACTTAGACACTGTGTATGGTGGAAGGGATAATAACGTCTTTCCTGTCCGCTTACATGTGTGGAATGAGGATTCAATGAAATGGGATCTTTTAACGTGCACCCTGGAGATGGTTGTTTGGTATCGTTATTGGTCACACTGGGAAAAAAAAAATACATACACATCTCCATGTTCATTTTATTCACCAAAAACTATCATGTAGGCTTATCTAGTTGTGGAAAATTCGGATCCTAGTGGCTGGGATGGAAAGATCAGTTGGTTTTTTCACTGTATAAGAGTAGTGAGTTCTATGCTATAGTAAGGGCTTTGGAATAAATTAGAAGCTCCCAGTGAGCAGTTCATTTATGTCTTTATGATTCCTCAGTCTTGAAATCTGCCACTTTGATTGACAAAATTTTTGCAATTTTGTTCTTTAACTGTTTTGAGGCTCTGATTCCCTCTGATTCACACACACACGTGATAATCGATAGAAGGCAAGAAACCCAGTTAAAAATTGTTAGTACTCAATAAGAAATTACAGTCTATAGGCATTTACCTGTCCCTGATTTGATACTTAGCACTGTTATCATGTGACTCAGAGGACACCCAGGGAATATGCCTTCAAGAAGATAATTTAATTGGGAAACTATAAATAGGGCACCTTTCCATTGTTAATTTTTTAAAATCTTTAACAGTGCCTGCCAGAATGTTCCTTAAATTCAATAAATGTTTTTGTTTGTTTGTTTTTTCTTTGCTAAAGTAAGTCTCAATTCTTCCAAGGTAATGCAATATAGTAAAACATATATACTTACGGTGTCCCAGAAGAATTACTGACTTTGTTCACAAAAAAATAAAATTATAATTATAGTATTAACAGTTTTCACCCATTTTCTGGGAAAGTCACCATTTACTTTTATTATCATTTTAAGGAAAATAAATTTTATTCAGAAACCCAAAATGTGGTTCGTATCAACTCAGGTTTTACTTCTGTAATCTATATCCATACGTGGAACTGAATTGAATTTCACATCACTTATCAATCAACAGCAAAGCCGAATTGAAGATCGTTTAGAAAGACTGGACGACGCTATTCACGTTCTCCGGAACCACGCGGTGGGCCCATCCACAGCCATGCCTGGTGGTCACGGCGATATGCATGGAATCATCGGACCCTCTCACAACGGAGCAATGGGTGGTCTGGCCTCAGGGTATGGAACCGGTCTTCTCTCCGCCAACAGACACTCACTCATGGTAAGGGATGGGGTGAAACTGGGGATGCTAGTTAACATGCAGAATTAGAATTTCTAGCTCAAATAGTACTGCTGCAACTTGGTCTTTTTTTAAACAGCTTTATTGAGATAAAATTTACCCTATAATTCACCCATTTCAGTTTACAGTGTCCTTACTGTGTTCTCCATGTATTCACAAGACGGTGCCATCACCCCCAGAGTAATGTACCCCCTACGACGAGAAATCCTCATGTCTGTCAGCCATCACTCTCCGGCCTCCCCCTTACAACTAATAATTTCCTTTCTGGATCCAGATTTGCCTATTCTAGAGATTTCCTAAATGTGGAATCCCACATTATGTGGTGGTCCTTTCTGATGTGCTTTTGTCACTTAGCATAGTGCTTTCAAGGTTTATATAAATTTTGTCCTTTATCAGAGCATCATTCAGTTTTTATTCCCCCTAAATCCCATTGTTTGGAAAAGACCCTGATGCTGGGAGAGACTGAGGGGACGACAGAAGATGAGATGGCTGGATGGCATCACTGACTCAATGGACGTGAGTCTGAGTGAACTCCGGGAGTTGGTGATGGACAGGGAGGCCTGGTGTGCTGCGATTCACGGGGTCGCAAAGAGTCGGACACGAGTGAGCGACTGAACTGAACTGAAATTCCATTGTATAGATGTACATTGAATGTATCCACTCATCAGGTGATGGGTATTTGGGTTATTTCCAGTGTTCAGCTGTTAGCAACAGTGCTCCTGTGAACATTAGTAGACAAGTGTTTTGTGTGGATACGTTGTTTCATTTCACTTTCGTATAAACCTAGGAGATCTGTTGCTGAGGCCATTGCCTGTATGTTCAGTTCTTCGCAATGACTTCAGCTGAAGGACCCAACTTAGGCTCATGTTACATCGCTTGGGTTTCACATGTGAATTGTTGGGTTTATTGTTTTTGTTTGAGAAGTCAAATCAATATCTTTTGCTCCCGAGTATGGTTTACAATGCGTAGGGTCACGAAGAGTTAGATAGGACTGAAACAACTTAGCATGCACATAGGAGGTAGAAATACGTGGTGTCATCTGTCTTCATCGATGATATGGAGCCGTGGAGTTTAAGTACGTCACAGTTTTACCACTCCCGATTTATGAAAAAGTATTGGAGTAAGGTTTAAGCAGATTAAATCAATATCTTTTGCTCCCGAGTATGGTTTACAATGCATAGGGTCACGGAGAGTTAGATAGGACTGAAACAACTTAGCATGCACATAGGAGGTAGAAGTACGTGGTGTCATCTGTCTTCATCGATGATATGGAGCCGTGGAGTTTGCGTCACAGTTTTACCACTCCCGATTTATGAAAAAGTATTGGAGTAAGGTTTAAGCAGATTTGTCCACTTTGCCGTTGAAATTTCACTTTCCCTATTACTTCTTGAAAGGACTTGACAGTGCATCCCTTTTTCAGGAGATTATCAGATTCAGCAAATCTCCCTAATAAAATGTTAAATGATGACAATTAATGAGGTGAACACATGGGTGAAGAACTTAACATGAGTAGTGATTAGTGATTCTATGTAATTCTGCTCTTTACAAATGCCTGTCTTTTCAGCAAACACCTTAGTGTCCTGTTTTGTTCCTTACAAGCTCTCAAAAAGTTGTGTGTATGAAGGTCTGTTTTCCATTATCACTAAGCATCTCTTGTTTAAAGATGATTCCAAAAGGAGAATGCAAAATAAGCACAGGTTATTCTGAGGCTCTGTAAGTTGCCTTCTTCAGAAGTATTTCTCTGCCCTCCTTTCCATTTCTCTTAATAAAAGATTAAGAGTCCCATCCTGAGCTGTATATTATGAAAACCTGCAACCAATTTGAAACCAAAAATACGGATTTATAAATAGAAGCAATGAACTCACTTCTAAAACGTGGAAAGATATTTTTGAATGCCAAAGCTAAATCTTTTCTTTTTTTTCTTTTCCTAGACTCTACCCTCAAAATTCCTCATTGAGTAAAAATTGTTTGTCTATTCGTGGCAGTTGCTAAGAGTTTAACAAAAGGAAAATCTAGATTTTAATTTAGCTTGGCCTCAGGTAACATGCTAAACCACTGGGGATGCATATTATATGAGGTTTCAGTTTGCACAGCTCTTTTTTAAACTATAATGTTTAAACAATACTGCTTTTAATTAAGAAATCTGGCTTTATTAAAAGCCAGATCTGTGACTTATAACCATTTCTGTATATCTGCTCTCAATCAAGAGAAAAATAGTTTAATTTCTGTAGCTGTGTTCGTTTTGCATATGTTAAATGGATGCAACATGCACCCAGGGCATTGCTTCAGAGACAGTTTTTTTTTTTTTTCCATAAATATGTAAAGTTTGCTCTTAAATACCAGATGTAGGTTAAGTGGATCTTTAAAATAATGAACTCTACAGAAATCCTTTTTTGGAACCATTTGACCTTTGAATTGCCTCCTCTTTGATTTGGAGGTGGGATATGAGGAGGAGACCAGAGTCATCTTTGGGGATGGGAAGTTGGACCAACTCAGGGGGAGCAGAGGGGAGAGAATGCTACACAGCAACAGAAAAGGGGAAATAACCAGCCAGCATTACACGGGAACGTCTTTGATTTGATTTTGAAAGTGGGGGAAAAATGGCAAAGCAATAAAATTGCTAGTTTCACTGATGAAGGGAAGTGCACACTCACTCTTCTGAAGATGTTTAGAATTCAGTCAAGGGTGACTGCAGAGCCATCTACATCCATAGCGCAATTCCCTAACCACTGTAGGACAGCCTGCTGCCCTGTGAGCCAAGGGCGCCTTTACAGTCCTTCTCCTTTTTTCTCAAAAATACTCAGGGCCCCCGCAGCGTCTAAGCTCCTCAGCTCACAGCCCCAACGTGTGCGCAGATCACATCCTCGTTTCTTGCCTTGTGCAAACCAGTATGAATTTTCAAACAAAAGCATCAGAACAAAGGAAATAGTTTTTGAATTTAGTCAGTCTGAAGCTAGCCTTTGACCATTTGATACATTCCACAGTAAAAAGGAAGTTGAAGGGGAAGAGAAAAAAACATGTACCCTCCTTCCCCCCCACCCCAAACAACGACAACAACAAAAAAATAATTCAAGGAGGATGCTGGTAATGTTTTCCACATTTGGATTTTAATACATGAAACAGGCTGTAAACTGGTGGCCAGCTGCAGTGAATGAAGTAGCTGTGGGAGGTACACACCGGAAACGTGGTCCGGTGCTGGGAGTCTCATTCCCAGCTACACACCTTCGGTGGTTGTTGTGGAGTGGAGAGGAGTTGCAGTAACTTAACACCCATCCCAGGGCTGGTTTTGTTTTGAGCAAATCTCCTTTAGAACTCTCCTTAATAATTCCTTCTGATTAAAGAACAGATAGCTTTGAATTCTCTTGACCTCCGTCCCCTCCCTGTTCCCTCTCTCCCTGCCTTCCGAAAATCAAAACAAAATGGCTTGATCACTTGGAAGATGATAGAAGCATTTCTTTCGGCAGCAGCTTGCAGTCGTGGTGGGGAGGACTGTGGTTCTGCCTGGGCTATTATGTTATCTCATTTAATTGCTAACATATTGTACTTAGCTTTTGATTCATAAAATGTTTTCCTTGGAGTTCTGAAGTAGGTCTTCAGTGAATTACTAAGTATTAGGATAATGAAAGGGATTTTTTTTTTTTTTTCACAGCAGCATGGCTCATAACACTCGAGCGAATGTTGATTCTTACAGGCTTTCTAGATGATATTATTTGGCCATGCTCTTTTCTGCTCAGAAACCTTCCCCAGCTTTCCATTATGCACAAGATAAAGACATGTGTCTTAGCCTAGCTTTTTAAGCCCATAGCCATTTACCAGAAAGCCTTATGCTTTGCTATTCCAATGCAGAAATTTTCCCAGCAAGACCAGCCTCTGCATACGACCAGAACTTGACCAGAATGTCCTCGCTGTGACTTGTTTTGTGTCTGTGTGGCTTGGCCTGCTCTAACCACTTCTCTCTGTCCATCTCATTCTCACACATTCTCAAAGCTCTCTCTCAAATTCTCCTCTTCCAGGAAGCCTTCCCTTGTTAGCCCCACCTGTGGAGTCGTTTTCTTTGCTCTTCTCGTAGCTCTGTGAAGCAGTCCACTGGCTGGCTGAGATTCTGCCCTCTTAGGCATAGCTCTGCGTCCTTTGTTGTGGGCCTGCATGCCTACTCAGTTGCTCAGTCAGATCGGGCTCTGTGCAGCCCCGTGGACTATAGCCTGCCAGGCTCTTCTGTCTATGGGATTTTCCAGGCAAGAACACTGGAGTGGGTTGCTGTTTCTCCTCCTGAGGCTGTTCCCAACCCAGGGACCGAACCCTCATATCCTGCATCGGCAGACAAATTCTTGACTACTGAGCCACCTGGGATGCCCTATTTATCTTTCGTAAGTCTGACTTTGCCTAACCAACTGGGTTGTAAATTCCTTGAGTACCATGTATTAGATGTATCACCTTCTAAAGACTCAGAAGGTTTGAGTAGTGAGTCTCAGGTCAGGGCACTAGACTTAAACTCTGGGGACACTGACTCTAAATTCTGTGCTGCATCTCACAGTTATGAGCACTCCTCAGACAAGGTCTATAGTTACACCTTTTAAGAACTAATTTTATGTGGTTAGAATTCACAGTTTTCAAATCTTAAATGTTGGTCAACAAGAAATAAGCTTCTGGATATCTTATGGCCGGTTCCCCAGAGCAGCTCTCCACCCACCTGTAAAGGTGAAGAGCTTTCCTCCAATTAGGAGCATGCCAGGTTAAACCCCACATTGTCTAAATACTTTTTTTGTTTATCCTCTGTAAAGGGTTTCTTTTTTTTAATTAATGCTTATTAGAGTCTGGTTGCTTTGCATTACAGTCTAGTTTCAACTGTATAGCAAAGTGAATCAGCTGTGCATACACATATATCCCCTCTTTTTGGATTTCCTTCCCATTTAAGTGCTTATTCTTAAATCAAGGCATCTGTGCTAAGTGGCCAAAGGTATGAGCTTTCCTTGCCAGGGTGGTCAGAGAAGTACAGTTTAAGTTATGAAGTTATTTTTCTTCCTAACCTCCCAGTTTTCTAAGAGAATCAAAATAGAAATTTCAGACCTGGGAGAATAAAGAAACAGCTGGGTTCATCACTATCCTGGTTAGAAACTCTTATCCAGACATCAGTCCCTTCTGTGCCTCAGAGATCAATTCTGATCATCAGATTTGATCTAAATCAAAAATCTAAATCACTGGGTTTGTGATAAATTATTGAAATGGCCGTTTTCCAGATATGTCTCTCTGTTACTCATGCAGTATTCAGATCCACAAATGAGCCCTGAAAACAGGTCTTTCAGATGACCTCATCTCCTCTGTTAATGAACAAGATTGAAACTTACATCAAAAATATCTTTATATGGTTCTGTTCCCCCTCCCGATTCCTCCATCAGTAGAGTCAGCAGTGGTGGGATCACTCAGCTGAAAAGCTCCTATACTGTTAATACATCATGTTAGTGTGGTTCCCAGGCCTTTTTTGCTTAAAGCCCATCTGTTCATTTCAAAAACATTTACCAAGTCATCGGTAAATGACTTAGAGCCTACCAAATTCCAGGCCCTGTGCTAAGACGTGGCTTCTGCCACCAGGGGGTTCCCAGTCTCATAGGATGTATATTTTAAAACAGGCTGCTGCTGCAGTGTCCTAAGGCTCATGGGAGAGTGGGGGCCCAACTCTGAATCGCGGGCTGGAGGGATCACGTTGTTGCTTGGTAGGAGCAGTCTTCTCCTGAGGACCTCGTCGCCGAGATGACCGAGGGCTGGGGGCGCCCTGTGAAACCTGCCACCCACACTGTTCTCCACCGCATCACCTGAGGCCTCTTGCTAGACTCCTAGGTGACTGTGCGGCAGACACTTCAGAAACGACGGCTACAAGCCTGTCGTAGCCCATGTTCCTGCTTTTCAGTGATGCTTTTAGTGTGACTTTGGATTACAAAAAATTTATCAGAAGAACAGTCATTAGGTGAAGAAGCACCTTTTAATTTTACTGACACTAAACACATATGAGAGCTTTTACCACTCAGGACTTGAGAGGATGAGCAGTTTAAATTCTGCTTTCGCCATTCTTAAGAATCAGGACCATGGAATTTAGGTGCTTGAGAGCGCCACAGAAGCCACGTAGTCACTACTTTCATTTACCGCGGGAGACTGAGGCCCCAGAGGGGAAAGTGACCCGGGTATGGATACTGTCTGCTTAATGGCCGAGCTAGGGTTGGAAACCAGGCAAGCCAGCAGTGGGACCAGCACTCTGTACTGAAGATGACGCCGCTGCAGCCAGCTTCCTCTCCAGCCCAGAGCTGTTGCAGTTTCAGAACTGTGGCTGGTGTTAATACGTATGTCCCATTAACCAGCGAAACCCAAGAGGACTCTTCAGTTGCCCTGGGCTCTTTGCGCCATGTTGCAGTCTAGCTCTGCCACTCAGCTTTGGCAACAGGAGAGCTCATCGGGTGCTGATGGGCTTCCATGGGCAGCGTGCACTGGTAAATCGTGATGGCGGTAGCAGTGGTCAGAAAACTCCGTTTCACCATGGGCCTCTTCAGCAAATCTGTGACCCCTAGAGAGTTAGGCATCTTCAGCCTTGGTCCTCTTGGGTTTGCAAGGATTTTCATTCTATAAGTTTCTGTGTGTGTTTGAGCACATACTTCATTTCTAACCAATTATTACCACACAGTCTCAGGGACCTTAAGAGGTCATCACCATCTATAAATGTCCCTCTATAAATTCCCTGCCAAGCAGTGAACTGTTCTCCATCAGCTTCCTTCCTGCAAGGCTGAGTAGCTCTAAACGACCCCAAGCCCATTTCCATCACACTGTAGAAAATTCTTCCATATGTCCAGCCCAAATTAATATCCCTGAATGTGAAGGTTTTATTTTTCTGCCCATTGGAGTGACCTGTAAATCAGCTCAACAAATACTTGAGTAAATTGATAGTCTGATCTTTTTTTTCCTTAAGGCTAGACATCCGTATCTTCAAATATTTACCCTAAAGAAAAGTTCTGACTGTCACTTTCCACCACATTCTTCCCAGTTTAAAAAGAAAGCTCCCCTCACCCCCAGGACGTTTTAGAGTGTAGAATCTCAAAATTTGAACACGGTGCCCGAGGAATCATAGCATACCTGGGTGGTGGTTCTTGTTCATTCACTCAGTCATATCCCAACTCTTTGCAACCCCATGGATTGCAGCACACCAGGCTTCCTTGTCCTTCAGCATCTCCCAGAGCTTGCTCAAGCTCAGGTCCATCGACTCAGTGATGCCATCCAACCATCTCATCCTCTGTCGTCCCCTTCTCTTCTCACCTTCGATCTTTCCCAGCATCCAGGTCATTTCCAGTCAGTCAGCTCTTTGCGTCAGGTGGCCAGAGTATGAGAGCTTCAGCTTTAGCATCAGTCCTTTCAGTGAATATTCAGGGTTGAATTTAGGATGGGCTGGTTGGATCTCCTTTCTGCCCAAGGGACTCTCAAGAGTCTTCTCCAACACTACAGTTCAAAAACATCAGGTCTTCGGCGCTCAGCCTTCTTTATGGTCCACCTTTCACATCCATACATGTCCACTGGGAAAACTATAGCTTTGACTATGTGGACTTGGATGGATCTATCTCCAAATCCATTCAACACATTATATCTTCAGTAAAGGCCACTCAGCAGTATCCTATTGGCAGTATTTGAAGACATCATCATCCTGCTGCCAGATATTGCACTTGTGATCAGCAGAGATCCATCAGCCATGTCTGTCAGCTGGTTTTGTACACTTGTTACACCAGTACAGAGCTCCATGTGATGCCTCTGAATTTCACACAGCAGCCTTTAGTCTGTTCCAGCGTCTCCTTTAGGTCCTCACTCAGTCACATATTCTGTAGCTCTGTTGTTGGTAAATTAATCATGGATACAAGGTGTGCCTCATTCCCATGAAAAAGTTTTATGCAGAAAGACTTGTTCTTCTGGAACAGGAATGAGTTGGAGAGCTCATTGCCTCTCTTTCAGAGCACTTCAGTCAGTTCAGTTCAGTCACTCAGTCATGTCCAACTCTTTGTGACCCCATGAATCGCAACACGCCAGGCCTCCCTGTCCATCAGCAACTCCCAGAGTTCACTCAAACTCACGTCCATTGAGTCGGTAATGCCATCCAGCCATCTCATCCTCTGTCATCCCCTTCTCCTCCTGCCCTCAATCCCTCCCAGCATCAGAGTCTTTTCCAGTGAGTCAACTCTTCACATGAGGTGGCCAAAGTATTGGAGTTTCAGCTTTAGCATCATTCCTTCCAAAGAACACCCAGGACTGATCTGCTTTAGGATGGACTGGTTGGATCTCCTTGAGGTCCAAGGGACTCTCAAGAGTCTTCTCCAACACCATACTTCAAAAGCATCAATTCTTTGGTGCTCAGCTTTCTTCACAGTCCAACTCTCACATCCATACATGACTACTGAAAAATCCATAGCCTTGATTAGACAGACTTTTTTTGGCAAAGTAGTGTCTCTGCTTTTGAACATGCTATCTAGGTTGGTCATAACTTTCCAAAGAGTAAGCATCTTTTAATTTCATGGCTGCAGTCACCATCTGCAGTGATTTTGGAGGCCAAAAAAATAAAGTCTGACACTGTTTCCATTCTTTCCCCATCTATTTCCCGTGATCTTCATTTTCTGAATGTTGAACTTTAAGCCAACTTTTTCACTCTCCTCTCTCACTTTCATCAAGAAGCTTTTTAGTCCCTCTTCACTTTCTGCCATAAGGGTGGTGTTATTTGCATAGCTGAGGTTATTGATATTTCTCCCAGCAATCTTGATTCCAGCTTGTGCTTCTTCCAGCCCAATGTTTCTCATGATGTACTCTGCATAGAAGTTAAACAAGCAGGGTGACAATAGACAGCCTTGACGTCCTCCTTTTCCTATTTGGAACCAGTCTGTGGTTGCATGTCAGAGCACTTGGGAATCATGTTTTAAATTGTATGTTATAGGATTTCACCCAAGATCTTATTCTTCTACATCATCCATCTATAGCTTCTATGTTGAATTTTTTTTCTTTAATGTGGATATTTGCCTATCTGTAGCGTTTCACCATCTCTCCCAGTCTCCACAATTATCAAAAATTTCTGAAAGCAAATTAGCAACCTTAACTGAAAGGGTTTATCTGTATCCGTATTATACTTTAAGGAAACTTGGCTGGGGGGCAGGGGGAGGCAGAGAGGAAAAATAACTTGAAGAAATTCTCTTTATATGTATTTTTAAAAAACTGTGTCAGCTTTATTGAGCTAGTAGACGACAACGCTTTGATCCATGTATTACAAAATGGTTACCACAATAAAGTTAGTTAGCACCTGCCACTTGCATTCCCTAGCATAATTCAGATTTTTTTTTTTTAGTGGTGGTGGTAGTGATAACTTTTAAGAGCTACTGTCAGTCAGCAACTTCAAATATATAATACAGTATTGTTAGTGACTGCCTGCATGCTGTATATTACCTGGAGATGAAAATGGCAGCCCACTCCAGTATCCTTGCCTGGAGAATCCCATAGGCAGGGGAGCCTGATGGGCTACAGTCCGTGGGATCACGGAGGGTCAGACGCAGCTGAAGCCCTGAGCGTGCACTCAGCACGTTATGATAACTTTTAAGAGCTACTGTCAGTCAGCAACTTCAAAAATATAATACAGTATTGTTAGTGACTGCCTGCATGCTGTATATTACCTGGAGATGAAAATGGCAGCCCACTCCAGTATCCTTGCCTGGAGAATCCCATAGGCAGGGGAGCCTGATGGGCTACAGTCCGTGGGATCACGGAGGGTCAGACGCAGCTGAAGCCCTGAGCGTGCACTCAGCACGTTGGACTCCCCGGAGTGTGCTCATCTTAGAGCTGGAAGTCTGCTCCCTTAACCGGCGGTCCGTCATCTCCCCAGTCCCCAGCAACCACCGTTCTCTCTCATTTCTTTCAGTTCATTTTTTAGGTTCTACATATTCCTGAGGATATGCAGCATTTGTCTTTCTCTCACTGACTTATCTAGACAAGATCTCTTGCCCTTGAACTGGTTACAACAGTTTCAGAATCCTGGAGTTCAGCATGTGATACTTCTGCATTCGTGTAAGCGCAAGTCAAGAGGTTTCAAATCCAGCTATTTACCACTGACTCTCCATTAACAACCCCTGAGACAGGTGGGCCAGCAACTTGTGTGCCCAGATCTCACAGCACTGGGTCCAAATTAGGTATATCCTCTTTTTCTTCCCCTAATACCCATTTGACTCAAATTCAGGCCCTATGACCTAGAAATGGGACCATCAGTCTGCATCAAACCCCCAAAAGTCTTTTCCTCCTTGCTTCCAGGACAAATCCAGCCTGGATCCTTAATTTTCCTCCAGAGTGTAGCACCCTCACGTCATGAACTTTAAATCCATAAAACCCAACAGTTGTCTCCTCTGCTTTTAAAATACAAAAACACATTTAAAGCAGGCTCTGTGACCTCGACACATCTTGACTTTGCTTGCCTCTTGAATAACAGAGGAAAAAGCAGGTAGAGGCTTCCAGCGGCAGTTATCCTCATAATCTGTTAGCCAGTGCTAAACTGTCCATAATTTAGAAGATACAACCTGTGCATTTTTAAAAATAACATTACCCTCATTTTCTCAGGAAAGCAGACTTTCTGAAAAGAATCTGTATTGTATAGATCAGAAAATACACAGATGTTTCTCCACTCATTCTGCACTGTCTCTGCTTCAGGTCCTTGGGGGATACATACATGTGTGAGAAAAAGTTTTTGAGCCCACAGGCCTTGGGAGGACAGTAATCCAAGTGTGTGCCTAACCAACTGCCGTGCAGGGTGGAATGATTAAGTAACCAGAGATGTATTAATCCATCTTTTGTTACCCGAACATTTTTGACCAGAGACGTTTCCGTATTTGCTTACATAAATTGCTGCCCATGTGTGTGAGTTTCTGCAGCAGTCCCCTGGTCGATAATGCGTTAAGTCACCTGAGAAGTGATTCGGAAGAAGGGCAGACCTTGACCAGCCTTCAGGATGGCCAGGGAATGCTTCCTGGAAAAGGTGTCATTGAGCGCATAGTAGAGTCAGCACTGGGTTTCAACAGAGTCAGGCTTGACGGGGCATTACAGCGCCATAGAATACACAGGATCCAAAAAATACGCAGCGCATCGGGGGTCCTCTGCGCCCAAATGGAAGTAAGGAAAGGGCACGGCGGTGCGCCGTGCAGCCTGCTGTGGGCTGGAGCAGCCCTCGGAGCACAGCAGCTCAGCAACTGGCTCGCATCTTTCACAGGGGAGTCCACAGGAAGAGTGAATTTTCATGTATATTTTTTACATCCAAATTAAATTAACTCATGGAATTTTCCACCCTTAGGAATTAAAGTAGCAGCTCATGAAGTAATTCAGTTATGTCATTCATACCAAAACAGAAAATGCCGGAGCAACTTGGCACCGTTTAAAAGCCAAGCCTTAAAAAAAAAAAAAAAAAAAAAAGCCAAGCCTAGGCCTTGGCCATTTTATTCTTTTTTTTCAAAACCTGTTGCTGCTGTGTTATTTTAACTTTTATTGGGGTTGTAACTTTTTTTCCCCCCAAATCAAAAGTATCTTCATTGCTTAGAAAACAGAAGTGTAAAATGGATTTGAAATAAGAGGGTTTCGGCAAAGCAGCTTTAGGAGTGAAAAGCTTGGGAGATGTGTATAAGAGACAGCACGCCAGGCAGGGGGGCTATAACATCGAATTTCTGAAATGCGAGAATTCCACCTAATTGGTTGACATTCACAGTTGTGCATAATGATAGCTTCCTCTAGATCCATAAATCAACTCAGAACTATAAAGTTGAGTTTAACCAAAAGCTCTGTCCAGTATTAGTTAAATGAGATCTTTTGCATTGTCCTGATAGAATAGCCACATTCATTTTCAAGCACTTAATTGGATGTATTGTCAAAAACCACGGTGTTGAATTTCCACATTTTAATTTCACATTTGCCTGCTCCCAGCTTCTGCACAGGGACGGGTCTGGTTTGGAGCTGCAAGTGTGTGAAAGTTATTGGAGAACAGTCGTCTCTGGGTAATGTTTCTATAAGCCGCCCAAAATTTTTTCCCCTGTAGTCTAGATGGGGAACAGCTGGTTTTTGTTTAAAAAGCTGTTTTGAGAAATGTCTGAATCTTGAGGTGTAGAACTGAGGTCACCAGTAAAAGCAGGTGCTCAGGGACAAGTGAGAAGGACTCTGGGGCCCGGTTGGCCCTATAATCTTCTGCAGGGTATTTCCTATTAGAGGAAAAGGTGTTGAAGTTGGTTCCTTTATTTAGGACGCAAACTGATAAAGTAATAGCATTAGCGACACTATTAGAAATTGAGCATCTTTGAACAGAGCCAGCCCTCGAGTGAATAATTAGCTCCCTCTGAAATGGCTGTTTCCCTCCCAAGGCTTCAAATACAAAGGTCCAAGGCTTTAACTTCCGTTGTGTGTTATAAGCCCTTGAATTTCCTCTTTAAATACAACCACAGTAAAAAGAACCATCGTTTCAAATAAACAGCCCCAGAACTGGGTCTGTCCTCCGAGTTCACAGAGGCGAATCTCAGGAAAAGGCAGAAAAGGAACCCGAATTGGCAGGAGCAGGAGGGGGCAGTTTTGAAAAAGGCCAAGTGCAGAACATGTGGAACCACTAAAGTCCAGTGCACGTCAGATCCACCAGCCTGCAGATGAAAGGGAACGGCCTCTTCCCCTGGGAGCTGGCGGTTATTAGCAGCTGTTTATCCAGTCGGGGATAGAGATTAACATTGTAATTTTTTTTTTCTTTTTTTAAAGAACTAGAAGAAAATTTGTTTGGGAAGTTGGCTCTTCATATCAAATCACTGTGCATTGCCAAAAAAAACTTCCTTTCTCAGAACTGAAGTACTAGGGTTGAGCAATGTTATGACTCTCTGAGAAACTCAGGATTACCAAAAAGCCCTCTCCATAAAATAAGAGAAGAGGCCAGAGAAACCAGAGGAAATCTGCCCCTGACACGTTCCCTTGCTCTCTGCCCTGTGAAGCTGGCTGTTGAGGTTGGTACCTGTTCTCAGCCTGCCTCTGCACAGGGGTGTGCTCCCGCCCCCTGCCCCCCTGCCCCACATGTATAATTGATATTTCATGAGGAGATTACAGTTCAGACACCAAAACTGTTTTCTCTGTCAATGGGTGTCTAATTACAGTAAAAAGCCCATCAACTTTTTTTTTTTTTAAATGATTATGGCAAAACAAGAGAAAGTTAAAAAAGAGAAAAGTAAAAGTTACCAGGACTTTTTTTCTGGGCCCATTCTCTTGTTGTTATTTTCCTTCTTTCTAAAAAACACCTCTGTCAAAAGGAAATTTTTGAACATGATGCCATTAATTACAGACTTTCATTTTGAGATAACAAAATGTTTCTAACAGCATTTCTGGTTTTGTGTCATTACATTATTTCTCGATCTAAAAACTGATGACAAATTTCCTAAAGTTCCCACCCTACACTCTTTTAGAAGGATTATGGTAGAGGAGAAGGAGCTGAGATCTGAAAGCCTGTTTTGAAGCAGTTATCACTGGAGATAACATTAACAAGGATTGAATAACTGCCAAATGAAATTTAATACATTTTCCCATCCATGCAATAGGCCTGTTGAATACAACAGAATAATTACTTTCATAATACTCCCTGGAAACAAAGAGAGCAGAAACACTGAACGCCTTTTTTGTTTGTGATGTCTGTTGTGAGCGCGAGGATCAGGAGAAGGATATTTACCAGGGCACTCTCCGCATCCCCACATAAAAACAGCGTTGCCAGCAGCCACCTCATTTGAAGTTGCGTATCTTTAAAATCTGTTTATGTTGGAGGAGTTGTGGCAGCTATTAAATTTTGTAATTTAGTTAGACATCTTGGCCTTGGCTTGAGTTGGTGGACTATGATGGTTTTCCCCTCAATGATAAAACGAAAGTGATTTTCATATCTGCGTCTACATACACACACACACACACACACACACAGACACAGAGTTTTAAAATGAAAACTCCAGGAAGTAACCCCATTTGTCCCTAAACTCTGCTCCCCTCCTCTGTGTGCATGCATGTGTAAGTGTGTATATATATGTGTGTGCTAACTCGAATCAGTCGTGTCTGACTCTTGGCAACCTTATAGACGTAGCTCACCAGTCTTCTTTTCATGAGATTCTCCAGGCGAGAATAATGGAGTGGGTTGCTGTCTGCTTCTCCAGGGGATCTTCCCAACCCGGGAATTGAACCCATGTCTCCTGCCTTGGCAGGCAGATTCCCTACTGCTGAACCTTTGGGTATGGCCAGCCAAATTGGGGGAGGGGGACATCTGGTTCCTGGCTGCCCTGTTCATGGGATGGTCCACCTCTGCTTCAGAATGATGAGCCGGGCCCTCAGATGATCTCAGCATTCTGAACTCAGAAATACTAAAACAAAGAGAGAGTTAGGGGCAGGTTCAGAACCTGGAAGGATGTACTGGGAGCTCCTGTGAAAGAAGAGTCCAGGTGTGGTCCAGAGTGGGCAGAAGCCAGAGAAAGAGGTACCAACAGAGGTGGGAGAGGCTGGGGTGGCCCCTGGGGGACAAGCTGTCTCTTATACACATCTCCCCTGCCCCCCTCCCATCCCCCAAATTAATCTTGGCCACTCTGAGTCCTACGCAAATGGATTCTGCACATGCCTACTGCTTGTAAATGCCTTTTCATGGCATACTGGGGGAAGTTGCTTAGTACTCTGTAGAGCTTTATTCTTAAAAAAAAATAAAAAGCTGGATATTGGTATTCCCCCCCCCCGATTTAATGCTACTCTTAATGTCATTTTCTTTTATTAAATCCTTTCTTTTGCTTTTGATCTTATTTATAGCAGAGCCACTGGTCATATGGAAACTATTATTGTATAGCTGGGAGATGAAAGACTTCATTGCAGTTAAATAAGAGTGAATCATTTGGGCAATAATACACACATACAGTGAGGCACCATTTGTATCCAGAATGCCCTGTGTTGTTCACTTTGTAGCAGAGCCATTCAGGTTTATAAAGGGCTTTACCAAAGTCTGCTTTTTCCCCAAAATATGTCGTCTGACAGTATGGAAACAGGTTGATGTGCAATCCTTAGCTATAGGCACTTATTGTTGTAAAAATAGGAACTTTCATTTAAAGTTGAGATGTTAATCTGTATCAAAATTCTACCCATCTTTCAAACCCTGTCTACAATACCGTTTTCTTCTTGAAGTCGTCTCTGGTTTCTCCATCTGATGTGATCTCATTCATCCTTTAAAACCCTACAAGACCTTATACTCCTTTATGACGTTCATCTTATTTTGCCTTATATAGTATTTTTTATATTAATCCGCTGTTAAGATATAAGAGGCTACGAAGTAATACACACATCTAGCTTTTATTATTTTTTTCTGCAATGGCTTGCATATAATAATAGCCATTGCTAAGGCCTTTTAAATTAAATGAAATTTTTTTTTAATAGAAAACGGCTAACCTATATTCAGCAATACCAAAAGTTTTTAGATTTTAGAGAGTCTCACAGGATATATGCCATTGGTGTCATCCCTGACTGCTTAAGAAGTACGTAATTGCACCTTGTGATGTTATAGTCCTATACAAGGACCCAGTGCTTGCCTCTGGGGTACTTACATTTCAGAAGAGGTACAGGCTTTGTGAATAGCAGCCAAACAACATCCTTGGTGCGTATGCCCTGCCCTGCTAGAAAGTGGCCTTGAGTGATGTCCATCATTAACAGTTAGGGGAGAGCCCTCTCCAGATCCAGCAAGATGTTGAGAGTCCTAGAGACCCAGGCAGACTAGGAGGCATGAGAGTAAGGGGGTCTGTGGGACAAATGAAAGTGGGTCCTGGGGAGGGAACCGGCCGTTCTGTCCCGAGGGCCAGAAGATGGAAGGCTTAGCTTAGGCCTTGGGGTTGTGGGAGTGAAGGCAGCAAACAGAGGCCACAAGCAGGTAACTGAAGATGGAGATGAAGAAATTTAAGAACAGGAGAGTACCAGCGTGTTCCTTCGGTGTCCAGGTGAAGGACCCCAAAGAATAAGGTACTGATAAGCTATCTTAGACTTAATCCATAGAACAGTGAAAAGCCATGCTAGAATCTTGATATGCAAGGGCTCAAGGGCAGAGGATGCAGCATTTACAAGCTGAGTATTTCGGAAGGGATGGGGAAGAAGTGTTTTGTTACACAAGCTTCTTTAAACTTCTACTGCTTTTCCAAAAATGTTACACTCAGCGGGTGTTACTTGCGTAACAAAGAAAAGCATTTTAAACACAAAGGCCTGATTCTTTCCCTGTAGAGGTCATTACAGAGTATTGAGTAGGGTTCCCTGTGCTGTACAGTAGATTATTATCTTTTATATATATAGTAGTGTGTATATCAGAAAAGGCGATGGCACCCCACTCCAGTACTCTTGCCTGGAAAATCCCATGGACAGAGGAGCCTGTTAAGCTGCAGTCCATGAAGTCGTGAAGAGTCAGACACGCCTGAGCGACTTCCCTTTCACTTTTCACCTTCATGCATTGGAGAAGGAAATGGCAACCCACTCCAGTGTTCTTGCTTGGAGAATCCCAGGGACGGGGGAGCCTGTTGGGCTGCCGTCTGTGGGGTCGCACAGAGTCGGACACGACTGAAGTGACTTAGCAGCAGCAGCAGCAGCAGTGTGTATATATCAGTGTATAGTATATAGCAGTGTGTATATATCAGCCCTAGTCTGCCAGTTTGTCACCTTTTCCCGTTGGTACCCATGTTTGTTTTCTACATCTGTGACTCTACAAAAGAGTGGGTAAATGTATACGTGTAACTGATTAACTTTGCTATATAACCGAAACTAACACAGCTTTATAAGTCAACTAAACTCCAGTAAACATTAATTTTTTAAAATGTTTTAAATGAAAGCCTGTTAGTTAAGGATAAATCCCTAGTAACAGGCTTCTTGGGCCAGCTACAGAGCACTCTGTGTGCCAGGCAGCCAGACACAGGTGTGTTTACTCTGCAGGGACCGGAAATTCCGATACGTATCCAGTGTCCAGTTGTCTTTTCCTTCACTCTAGCAAAAGAAGCTGCTTACGAGTAACTGCACATTTGCACCATAATCTCTGCTGCGTGGGCTTAGTTCACTAGGCTTGGATTAGTTCCCTCCATCCTGGGGCCAGGAAGGGATGGAGTGGACTCTGCTAACCAGCCCCCAAGCTCCCCCGCCTGATGGGCTTCATCCAGTTCTAGTTTCCGGTGTAGGAAAGTGATGTAAAATATTGGGGGCAGAGGGTGGGGATACAGAGGAGAGAAATGAAACAGTTTTAATAGATGAAACTTGAGTTAAGGGGGAAAAAAAAAAGATGAACTGAAATCACATAACTGCCATTTGCATTTCTCAAACGATCACAGAATCATTTATTTTTAACCATTTTGGTGGACATCATGAGAGTTTCAGCCTGGCTGACCCGGTGACAGGTTAACACTGCCAAGGTCAGGGTCGTTTAGACATGCTTAAATCCTTTCCAATGTTATTTTATCATCTGGGGAATAAGCGTTAAATTCATTTCCAAGAATTGCCCAGTTAAGAAATACCTTCTATTTTCAGATAAAGCGTAGTTGAAGCTGTGAGATTTCTGGGGAGGGGAAATTTTTTTTTTTAAGAAAATTAGGTTTTCTCCCAATGAACATTTTACGAATCGAGATCCAAACTGAAGAATTGAATCCAGATCTGACTTGAGTGAAAAGTCCTTTCAGTGTGTAATCACATGAATTTTTTAAAAAGGTCTGATAATTTTTTAAAACTGAGGAATGTGGAAATTATATTCGTGGTTGAAGGGTCTCCCAGATGCCACAGCTTTCTCACAGGAAAGAGTTGGTTTGCAGAGCCTACTCTCATTTTCTACAGAATTCAGTGCCTCTGACACTGTTTCTCAATATCTACCACTGCTATTTCATGAACTTCCGAGTTCCCATCTGTGAGCTATTAAAGTTTGTAAGACCACTTCCCACCTCTGTGAAAGATGCCCCTTTTGGACTCAATGGTATTTTTTGCACATTTGAGAAAATGTTTGCTTTCCTCTGTTATGACACAGATCTGGCAGGATAATTGAAACTGAAATCTAGCACTCTCTGACTGTCATGTATAATTGATATTTCATGAGGAGATTACAGTTCAGACACCAAAACTGTTTTCTCTGTCAATGGGTGTCTAATTACAGTAAAAAGCCCATCAACTTTTTTTTTTTTTAAATGATTATGGCAAAACAAGAGAAAGTTAAAAAAGAGAAAAGTAAAAGTTACCAGGACTTTTTTTCTGGGCCCATTCTCTTGTTGTTATTTTCCTTCTTTCTAAAAAACACCTCTGTCAAAAGGAAATTTTTGAACATGATGCCATTAATTACAGACTTTCATTTTGAGATAACAAAATGTTTCTAACAGCATTTCTGGTTTTGTGTCATTACATTATTTCTCGATCTAAAAACTGATGACAAATTTCCTAAAGTTCCCACCCTACACTCTTTTAGAAGGATTATGGTAGAGGAGAAGGAGCTGAGATCTGAAAGCCTGTTTTGAAGCAGTTATCACTGGAGATAACATTAACAAGGATTGAATAACTGCCAAATGAAATTTAATACATTTTCCCATCCATGCAATAGGCCTGTTGAATACACAGAATAATTACTTTCATAATACTCCCTGGAAACAAAGAGAGCAGAAACACTGAACGCCTTTTTTGTTTGTGATGTCTGTTGTGAGCGCGAGGATCAGGAGAAGGATATTTACCAGGGCACTCTCCGCATCCCCACATAAAAACAGCGTTGCCAGCAGCCACCTCATTTGAAGTTGCGTATCTTTAAAATCTGTTTATGTTGGAGGAGTTGTGGCAGCTATTAAATTTTGTAATTTAGTTAGACATCTTGGCCTTGGCTTGAGTTGGTGGACTATGATGGTTTTCCCCTCAATGATAAAACGAAAGTGATTTTCATATCTGCGTCTACATACACACACACACACACACACACAGACACAGAGTTTTAAAATGAAAACTCCAGGAAGTAACCCCATTTGTCCCTAAACTCTGCTCCCCTCCTCTGTGTGCATGCATGTGTAAGTGTGTATATATATGTGTGTGCTAACTCGAATCAGTCGTGTCTGACTCTTGGCAACCTTATAGACGTAGCTCACCAGTCTTCTTTTCATGAGATTCTCCAGGCGAGAATAATGGAGTGGGTTGCTGTCTGCTTCTCCAGGGGATCTTCCCAACCCGGGAATTGAACCCATGTCTCCTGCCTTGGCAGGCAGATTCCCTACTGCTGAACCTTTGGGTATGGCCAGCCAAATTGGGGGAGGGGGACATCTGGTTCCTGGCTGCCCTGTTCATGGGATGGTCCACCTCTGCTTCAGAATGATGAGCCGGGCCCTCAGATGATCTCAGCATTCTGAACTCAGAAATACTAAAACAAAGAGAGAGTTAGGGGCAGGTTCAGAACCTGGAAGGATGTACTGGGAGCTCCTGTGAAAGAAGAGTCCAGGTGTGGTCCAGAGTGGGCAGAACCAGAGAAAGAGGTACCAACAGAGGTGGGAGAGGCTGGGGTGGCCCCTGGGGGACAAGGGACGGCCGTAGGTCACAGGAGTCCCCCGGGCCCTGAGCTTCAGTCACCAAATCTCCCTGTTTCGGCTGAGTAATGTTCCATTGTGCACCACAGCTTCTCCATCCATGTCCCTCCGTCTGTCGATGGGCATCTCGGCTGTGCCCATGTCCTGGCTGTTGAAGGTAGTGCTCCAGGAACAGGGCCGCATGTGTCTTTTAGAAGTCTCATTTTTCTCAGGGTATGTGCCCAGTAGTGGGATTGCTGGGTCATATGGTAGTTTTATTCCTAAGGAACAAATTTGAGTCCATTCTAATGAAGAGTATAAACCTAGAACTTGCTATACAGAGTGAAATAAGTCAGAAAGTGAAAACCAAATTGCTATATTAACAAACACGTATATGGAATCTAGAAAAATAGTATTAGCAAACCTATTTACAGAGAAGAAATGGAGACACAGACCTACAGAACAGCCTGGTGGACGCTGCGGAGGAAGGAGGGGCAGGGCAACGTGAGAAAGTAGCTTTCGTGTGTATACGCTGCCATGTGAAGTAGGTAACCAGCAGGGGTGTAACACAGGGAGCCCAGCCGAGTGCTGTGGGATGACGTAGAGGGATGAAGGCGGCAGGGGAGGCTCAGGAGGGGAGGACATGTGTATAGTGAGGACCGAGTCACACTGATGTATGGCAGAGACCACCACAGTGTCATAAAACAATCATCCTCTAATAAATAAAATTAAAAGAAATCTTCCTGTTAAATCTCCTTTTACCTGAGCAAGGCGGAATGAATTTCTGGTCCTTTCTGTTAAAATCACCACAGTAAATTGATCACTCCATGAAAATTCCATCAAGGATCACTGTAAGCCCCACACGGGCCAGGGCCCACATCTAAGTTATTCACCATGCGTCCCCAGCACCTTCCAGAACGACCAGCATCAGCTAGATTAGGATATATTTGCTGAATTAATAAATATACTCTCTGATCAATAGCAGTTATTGAATAATGTTTATATTTTAGTTCTGTCTTCTACTTTTAGCATAGATATATCTAAAACCACGTGGTCTGTGACTGTAAGAAGACTCTATTTTTAAAGACCGCAAGAAAATTTACAATCAGTATTGATAAAGCTGTTTTCATTGGCTGCCTTTTAACTTCATTGCTTATCTAGATGAAAAGGTTCTCAAAATAGGACTTTAATGAAATATGGATTTTCTGGATGCCATCCTTAGAATTGATTTGTAGGTTAAAGGAATCTAATTCTTTTCTACTTACATTATTACCTATTTGTAAGTTGCCAGATCCTCACTCTCATATATACAGATGGCAGGATTGGTCTCACCATCTATTTCTGAATTATTCTATTGATGGGTTTGTGCTGGCCATTCACTGTGGTTTTTTTCCTTGTCTCCTATGTGACCAGAAATAATGTTTCTGAGGGAGAAGTAAATAGGGTTAGGAAACGCTGTCTGTGGCCAAGGAAGCAAGGAGAGCAAAGCTAATTCTTCAAATTGGAATATTATTCCATAGACACGGGCAATGGAATGGATCCTGGAGAGTCAACCTGATTAGATGGATCCATGGAATCCAGACCTATCGTTACTGATCCATTGGTTCCTGAAATTACTACAAGAGAGACATTCTAGTATCACAGATAATGTTTTCAACTTCCCTTATGAAAAAGAATGTATTATTTTAGGGGCGCTAAGGTGATCTTTAGAAAATTAAAGTTAGGTAATACGTGTGGATAAAAGCCAAAATCTAGTCAGAACAACTACCTTCTCAAACATATTTATAGATCATTTAAGAATTTGCTCTCATTCTTCAGGAGAAAGATTGAAAACTAAATGGATATGAACAACATAGAGTGCAAAAAGAGGATCGTAAGTGAAAGTAGCTTGACTTTTCAGGTTTCTTAAGTTGTGCAGACACTTATTTATACGTCGTAAGCAAGTATTTTCAGCTGAAACACCTAACAAGTGTCGGTAATTCTTGTGCACCTTTGTGTACCACTGTCTTGCGTATGACTACTCCTTGCAATAAACCTGAGACTTATTCACTGTCACTTCCAATGTTATTTTCTCCATTTTGGGTTTGAGTAACTTACCCAAGATTATATAACAAGTAAAGAAACCAGTTACAGTTAGAATCTACATATCTTTAACTCTCATATTGTGTTTTCACTTAGTTATGCTGTCTATCATAATAGTTGAGGCAGAGAAAATAGAAAGGTCATTGAGTGTAGGTTCTTTTAAAAACTAAACATGACCTAGAAGGGAAAAAAAGAAATTTCAGGATTAATAACTGAATATATTTTAATTGAAAAGCAATGTCTTAACCTTGAATTGCATCTCAGTTGCCCACAAAGAAGGCTTGAGGGTTTTAACAGAATGATTCTAAAATAGAAGGAGGGTATGGGAATCTCTGCCATGCTCAGATTGGTGGTTACCTTCAGTGATTCCAACTTAGACTCATCCTTTGTGGAAAGAAATGTAATCCACTGGGAAGGCCAGTAACTGTGAATCAGCAGTTGGATAATTATTTAGGTTATACTGAATAATGGTCTTCACTAAAGAGCTACCATTTGATCAGGGCCTGTAAAATTCATGCTTTTAAGTTGACATCTTAGAATGAAAGGGTAGTCATTGATTGAATCAGTCTTCTAATTGCATAAATATAAAAGTGGAAAAAAGCTATCACTCTTTGGTATGAAAGGGAAATGAAAACATACACAGTGAGAAACAGCTGCAGGGAGCTGGGTGGGCACGGTCTGCCTGCGAGAGGTCAGGCTTCAGTTACAGGTGCAAGTCAGGAGAGGCGTGGCCATAGTGTTCAACACGTGAAAAGGGCTGACGCTTACGCCGCGGAGTGCTGGAAGTTAAATCCAGGGCCAGTGGGTGCAGTGTCCAAGGAGGCCAACTTGTGGTGGAGATGGAGTAGCTATTTTGGAAGATAATCAGGTTCTTAATATACTAGAGAAAGCAATGGCAACCCACTCCAGTACTCTTGCCTGGAAAATCCCACGGATGGAGGAGCCTGGTAGGCTGCAGTCCATGGGGTCGCACAGAGTCGGACACGACTGAAGCGACTTAGCAGCAGCAATATACTTGAAGCACCCACATATCAATAGGAACTAGGCACCTTCCAGACTGCTCTGGGGAGGGACACAGGCACCCAGAGGACAGACCACACGAAGCTCCCCAGATCTCTCAGCTGCAACATTCATCTAAACTTCCCGGTGTGCCCGAGCCCTTAAATCCTGTGCTCTTCTTGCTGTATTTTAACTTTAAACAAAAATTATTTTGAAATTTAAAAAATTATAAAAACGTGGTGTTGGCTTACAGCACTGTGTTAATTTCTGCTGTCCAGTGTATACATATGTATATACATTCATTTTCATATTCTTTTCCATTATGGTTTATCACAGGACACTGAATATATTTCCCTGTGCTGTACAGTTGGACCTTGTTGTTTATCCATTCTCTGTATGATAGTTTTATTCTTGCTGTATTTTGAATCTCAGCAGCTAGTATGATTCATATGGTCCTCCCCCTCCCCCCTGTATTATTATCTTCTGCATTGTTTTGGAGTCTGTAACATCTGTAAAGGTGACACTTCATACTAGGCTGTCTTGAGATAGCACATGCTTCATCTGGTTCTGTGCATTTTATTGTTGCAGTTGAGATTCTTACTATTGTTGCACTTGACGAAAATACTTTTTTAAAACACTGGGTAGCAAAAGAGTAAAGATTTTGCTTTGTGGTTTTCAATTTCAGATTGGGGGAAAACGTACACTCTGTGATTCATACCAGTGTGAATTCATGGAGAGATACTTTTAGTATTAGACCCACCAAACAATACACCAACAGATAAGTACATGGAATGCCAGTGAAGCTTGGCTCACGTTGCTCTTGGTTTCCAAATGCTCAGTGGTCTTCCTTGAAGGCGTTCACTATAACAGTCAGCTATTGCTGTCTCCGTTACATAGGTTCACCATCTCTGGACCCCAGAGTAGGTAGTAGTAGTTAATAAAAAACTCAGCAGTATTTTTTTTCCAGACCCAGCATCATGCTGTCCTCTATAATTTTATTCTTGGAGTCATCGAGAGTGTTTACAATATGGTGTCTATCTAGGATCAGAATAGTTTAAAAAAAAAATGGAAAAATGTCCAAACATCTTTGCATGGCAATGATGGCATTACTGGTGTGTTTAATAAAACCTTTATTGGGACATTTTCCGGTATGGTGGCATTGGCAGAAGTGGTCCCCCTTTGGATTTGGAACTCGGCAGCTGATGAAATACAGTAAACATTAATTTGGAATGGGCTGCCAGTTTTGGAAAGCCAGGTGACATTTTATTATATTTGTACCGAGCAGGGGCTACGTCCCATACTGCTGTAGCTTCCGCTGTCAGAGGCTTAGCTGGCATTATGGAAAAAAAAAAAAAGAAAAACATGGCAGGCCTGAGAATCTTATCCCCTGAAATGAAAGTCGAATGCCAAATTGAAATTCCTGTAGGATTTCCGATAGCAATGGGGGAATTGAGAAGCCCACAATTAAGCATATGGGCATTAAGATAATTGCAGATCTGTTGGCGGACATGATAGAAGGCAGATGGGTACGAATCAGTACGCTCCACCGCAGCACCCTGGGAGACAATTTGACGTTTTACCTGCCTGAGCTCCTCTGCCGTATTTGTCACTGGATGTACAGCACAGCATCTTACTGAGCGTTGTGTTTTTTCTTCTGCGGAGGACTGTAGCTGCATGTGTGGTCCTTCAGCGCCCTCTAGTGAAATGCACTGGGGAGTCTTGTTTTCAAAGGCTGGTCTTCCTTCCTTGGGGCCCTGCGGTCGCACCTCTGATGCCCACTTACCTCCACGGTCCCTCTGGCTCTTTCAGGTCGGGGCCCATCGTGAGGACGGCGTGGCCCTGCGAGGCAGCCACTCTCTCGTTCCGAACCAGGTGCCGGTGCCGCAGCTACCTGTCCAGTCGGCAACTTCCCCTGATCTGAACCCACCCCAGGACCCTTACAGAGGTAGGTCCGCCTCGGGGGTAGGGGGAGCACGTCTCATCTCCCTGAAACGGTAGACCCCGTGTGCCTGCAGCGCCTCCTTGGCATTCATCCCCCAGGAAGCACTGACCGTAACCACGAAGCCGTTTCGGTAACAAGATGGTAAGGAAATGGGAAAGGCTTTTGAACGTCGATGGCTAATTGTGTTTCTTTGGTAACTGTTTTCCTCCAGCGTCCTCTGAAACCCTGCTCCTGTTTGCAGCAGGGGACGAGACCAGATACTGATGAGAGGAAATGTGATTTTAGCTATTTCCACATTGCGCTCATCCAGATCCTTTAATGTGGTTAGTTGTAGCCTGACAGTGATGTTTCCAAATGAAGAGGAAGGAAGGAAATGGGTTTTTGTTGCTTAAGATGGAAGGAAATGTAGGTACATTTCAGAAATGGGACTCAGTCGGATGAGCCATCCGGCTCTGTCCTGACTGTGCCGGACCCCTGACTCCTTTTGGCTTTCCAAGACCCCGGGTGGCAGGGCCACAGGAGCAGGACCTGGGTCCCAGGTCCGTCTGCAGATGGCTGGCCCAAAGAGATGTTATGTAATACCTCGTTGCCCTCACATTGAGAATAAAATGTGCTAACGGTGCCACAAGAATGAATATGTGTAAGCATTTGTCCAAGTATTAAGCACTGTAAGAATCTGAGTGTTAACTAGATGTGGGCATGCCTGCCCATTTCTATCTGAATAGTCAGACTTTGATGGCCTTTCTTTTAAAGACCCTTTGGGTTTTCTTTGTCTTAGGTCAACCCTTATTACTATCTGCAAGCATGACCTGAGGATGTTGTTAAAATGCTGATTCTGATTCAGCTAGTCTGGGGTTCTGCATTTCTAATGGGCTTCCAGGGGATAAGCAGACTCCTGGTCCCCTGATCAGATTTTGAGGGACAAGATTCTGGACCCCATAGATTACAGATGGAAGGAAATACTGAATAGACACACTTCTACCTTAGAAATAAATGATTGCATTTGGGCCACGTTTTAAGATATATTGTGATCTTGGAAAGTTGCGCAGTGGAAGAGCTAGAAATGTCTTCACTGAGCTGCTTTCCATATGTACCATTTTTAAACACAGATTACTCCTCGAGGGTAAGAGAAGCCTGATTTCAGAATATCATTAGGATATCTATTGAAGTCTTGACTGTACGTATTTAGCGTACTCCCTGGGAATTAGATTTTAAGGACATTTTTCTATTAAACTATTGCATATGGAAGAAACTCAATATAATAGCTGATATTTACTTGGGTTCTTAATCAGAACATTGAGGTGTGTGATTTTCATGATTATGATTTTCACTGCAATTAAGTTGATGTTTTGTAGACAGTGAAATTACCATCTACTCCAAAAGATTGCAAAATAGAATTTAACCTCAGAGCCAATGCAGGGATAACTTGTTTCTGCAGGTGCATTTTTGAAACTTCACCAAAGATGATGAGGAAAGTGACGGGTCACACAGTGAGGCGGTCTGAAATGAGCTCCGGGGCAGCCTGGGGCGTGCGTGTCTGTGCCTCGAGGCTTTGAGGGGGGATGTCACCTGCGCTCTTTTTTTTTTTTTTTTTGGTCTGCAGGCATGCCACCAGGTTTGCAGGGCCAGAGTGTCTCCTCCGGCAGCTCTGAGATCAAATCCGACGACGAGGGTGACGAAAACCTGCAAGACACGAAATCTTCCGAGGACAAGAAATTAGATGACGACAAGAAGGATATCAAATCCATTACTAGGTCAAGATCTAGGTAACAGTATATAATACTGTCGCTTCATTTAATTCCTTTATTGGACTTTGATGAAGTGAACAGAACAGGAAGAAACTACTCAGTTTTTTCCTGGAAGGTAAATCTGCAGCTAAAAATGAAAAAGGAAAGGCTTGCTCTGGAGGCACGAACGTATCGTTTGAGATACCTGTACTCTAGGAAAGCCAGAACTGCCTTTGCATTTATGAATTTGGACCCAATACGACAAAATGGCAAAAACAGTTTATCACCAATTCAAATGCAAGCAGTCGATTTGTAAGACTGCTTATTCTATAAATTTGGTCAGAAATGTTCTTCCGAAAATACTTCTAAAAAGAGATCCTATTGCTATTGAAAGCTCAATTGATACATGTGCAGTTGTAACTTTCTCCTTCCTTGAAAGTGAGAAAGTACCGATTTCCCAGCCTGAGTCTACATATGTTGATATATAGATATATATGTATGTATAAGAGCAGTACCTGTGTTGCTGTTTTTTTTCTTGGCTACTCCTTTCTACAGAAAATCCAACTGCAGGAAAATAGCTTCTGCTCATGACACCCACGTTCTTTGCCTTGGTGCTCTTGGATATTTTTATTTGGAACTTTAACAAGCTGTACTATGACAGTGCCTCCCTTTATAAAAGAACGTTTGTTTGGCTGCCCTGGGTCTTAGTGTGGGCCTGTGGGATCCAGTTCCCTGACCAGGGGTCTGACTCGGGGCCCTGCTTTGGGAGCACGGAGTCTTAGCCCCTGGGCCACTGGAGATGTCCTGACTCCTCCCTTTGGAGGCTGTTCCCAAGGTTATGCCCAGGGTCCTTCAGGAATCACGGACATGCCGTCTTTTCATATTGCCTTTGTAGATATGAGATATTTGTTACTGAGTTCCAGCACAGTTTTGAAAATTCTGGAAGCTTCGAGCTTACACCTTTCCACCATCGCTGTGGTTTCCTGGTCCTTGGCCATTTCCTAACTCTTGCCTTGGAATGATAAAGCGTTCCAAGGAAGGCCTTTGACATCCTTAGCAATTTCTCTGTTAATTCAGTCAACTCTTGGTAACTTAACTAGTGGCCATAACACACGCATTTTAAGTTGATCCTTTGAAGTCTCAATGCAGCATTTAAACTTGCTGTTAAGAACCTTCTTGTTTTAAAGGTCACTCTCTTGACGTTCACTTAGGACTCCAAAACTGTTGTCTGGCAAGGCTTTCCAAATCTAGGCAGTTTTGTTTGCATAAACAACTTGTAAGTGCATAACCCATTCTGATTCATTATTGGCCTGAATACACTTGGAAAACAGTTTCCCATTTTCAGCTCCACTTTGGAAAAAGTGTGGCACATGTTTGCTATGTAAAAACATTACACAAATTTTTACCTTCAGGACAGGACCAGCAGAAACTGGACTCTGTTCTCATTTTGCTTGTTACATATTACTTTGGGCTGTGGGCATGAATTCACAGTCACCTTGAATTCCTTGCTATTGGCTGAGGTCATGGATGGGAGAGAGACGGGCCGGCAGAGGAAGTGAGGAAGACTCAGATGGCAGAAAAAGAGAGCTTTCTGATGGGCTCAGTTCAGTTGTGCATTCATCAGCACACATCCGAGGCAGACAGTCCATCTGGAAGGGAGTTTAACCTACGGGAAGACGAGCCAAGTCTTAAAGCATCTTTCTTTGGTGTCTGCCTCCCTTGGAAGTGCTCTTGGCTTACTGGCGCATATCATCTTTATGGGCAGCGTGTGCTGCAGCCCAGGGATCCACTCCATTTCTGCCTGACTGGGTCTTCTCTGTCATTGCAATGTGGAAGTCACACAGAGATTCTTCACAGTGGAAGACCTGGAGCCATTCATGTTTTAAATTCTTTTTAACTTTAAAAATAATGTTTTGGCCGCTCTAAGCAGCATGTGGGATCTTAGTTTCCTGACCAGGGATTGAACCCATGGCCCTCAGCAGTGCAAGCGCAGAGTCTGGACCACCGGACCCCCAGGGAGGTCCTGAACGCGTAGATTTTAAGCCAGCACTCCTTAAGTGTACATTGAAGTGAGTAGATGGCTTCCCACATGTTCCTGCAGCTCTGAAAGGTTGTGATTCACATCTTCATTCTGTGAGCCTTTCACGTTCATGGAATTTTAAGGCCAAGGCTCACCTTGTTGGTCCTTGGGGTCAGTGCTCAGATCTCTAGGTTGACATCCTTACAGATGGTCATTGCCATTTTGCTCCTTATAATGGAGTTTTTGAGTGAAGTATACTTCATTTTTTATGTCTCTCATACTCAGAAAAGGTTCTTGTTCCTGTTAGTTCAGACGGTCCCACGTGGAGTTCCTTGCTCTGTTCTGTCTTTCCAAGGCATCTCCCACGCCTCTTTTTACGCCACTTTTTTTTAAGTGATTCCTCAGAAACAGAAACCATGATGCCATGAAATCCTCCTGATATGAGGCTTTCCAGGTAGCTCATCATCATCCTCTCTGCCTCCCATTCAAAAGTTTCTAATTTATCAGGATCTCACCCAGAAGTAGAAGTCACCTTGTCTTTCCAGACTGCTGGCTCCAACCATGCCTTTGTTCATTTCTGTTCTCACAATCAGAGATCAGCTTTCCGGCTTCATTTTTGGTTCACAATGAGGTCGTGGTCATTGATACCAGTAAGTTTGAACTGAGTTGGTTTGGGTTTTCCTGAAACTCAGGTTTCCCCCAACCTGTCTGGTGACCGTAAACATCCATAATGTTAAAGGTTATGGAGATGATATTTTTCTAACCTTGCTTTATTTACATGGAGAAAGTGAGACTCGGATACAGTAAGTGGCCTGACCAGGCCTTCCACGCTGGTTAGCAGACAACAGGCCCTCGTGTTCACTCCCATTGTCTTGAATGGATGACCTTCTTAATCCTGTTTGAGCTGCACTGTATTATTTTTGAAGTATCCACATGTTTTTCAATCCCTTGTTTTCTTCAGGTTTCACATGTCACATTATGAAAGCTTTAGAAAAAAGCAGTTTCGGTCTCCAGCACTTTCTGGACTGCGGTCCTGAAGCGCAGCTTGAGCCGGAGTTGACCGTGCGCTGCTTCGCGGCACCTGGCTTTGTGGACCAGAGCCTTGCTTTCCCTTTCTGGCTCCCTTCTATCCACACGGTGCACTCGGGGCCCCAGGTTGAACCTCTCTGTTGGGCCTGGGTTTTGTGTCTGTGAGACGCCGGGTGGCTCACGCGGGGACTGTCCTAACCACCTAAAGCAGTGCCGGGCCCTGGCAGAGGGAAACCCCTCCAGGGACAGGAGCTTGAGACGGAACAGCTCCCCGACAGCTCGGGAAGAAACCGGGGGGAATTTAGAAACCGTCCCTTTCCGCCCCCCCATTAGAAAATGCCGCGTCTTGCCCCGTGTCCGCAGCAATAACGACGACGAGGACCTGACGCCCGAGCAGAAGGCGGAGCGGGAGAAGGAGCGGCGGATGGCCAACAACGCCCGCGAGCGCCTGCGCGTGCGCGACATCAACGAGGCGTTCAAGGAGCTGGGCCGCATGGTGCAGCTGCACCTCAAGAGCGACAAGCCGCAGACCAAGCTCCTGATCCTGCACCAGGCCGTGGCCGTCATCCTCAGCCTGGAGCAGCAAGTCCGAGGTCAGGGCGGGCCCCAGGGTCGGGCCGGGCCCCCGAGCATCGCGGGCTGCCCGTCCTGCAGGGCAGCCGCCACCCCCACCCCGTCCCCTGTAATGAAGCCCCAGGAGTGTCCTTACAGCTGGGACGGACGATTCCCTAGGGCCTCTCAGTATTCGCCTGGGGCTCGCAGCTGGCCCAGGGGTAAAGACTCCGCCTGCCAAGGCAGGAGACTGGGTTCGATCCCGGGTCGGGAAGAGCCCCTGCAGGGGACACGGCCCCGCGCCGGCCTTCTGTGTGGAGCATCTCGTGGACAGAGGAGCCTGGCGGGCTGCAGGCCCCGGGGGCGGAAAAGAGGGGCGCGTGGCCTGGCGACTAAGCAGCAAAGACTTGGGCCGGAAGCGCCCGCAGTCGCCCAGGCAGACGGGGGGCCGTGGGCCAGGGAATCCAGAGTGTGCCCCTTGCCGCTGGCTCCCGTTTCTGGAAGGCGGAACCGGGGAGAGGCCGAGCAGGCCCGCAGAAGCGCAGCGGCTGCCAGCAGAAGCGCGGGTGAGGCCTCAGCCCTCCTGCTCCCCTCTTCCGCAGAAAGGAACCTGAACCCGAAAGCCGCCTGTCTGAAGAGAAGGGAAGAAGAGAAGGTCTCCTCGGAGCCGCCCCCGCTGTCCTTGGCGGGCCCGCACCCCGGCATGGGAGACACGTCCAACCACATGGGCCAGATGTGAAAGGGCAAGTGTGTTCCAGCCGCTTCCGAGGGCGCCCCCGGGTCGCCCAGGCGTCCGCCCCGGAGCCTATCTGACCCGGACGCGCGCCCTGATTTTCCCTAGGAGGGGGAGTGGGGTGGTGGTTTAAATGAAAGCTTCCCTTCTCTGTTACAAACGTACTCATTCTTCTTTCTCTCTTCTCTCTCAGGTCCAAGTGCCACATTGCTTCATTAATACGAGAGACCACTTCCTTAACAGCTGTATTATCTTAAACCCACATAAACACTTCTCCTTAACCCCTTTTTTTGTAATATAAGACAAGTCTGAGTAGTTATGAATCGCAGACGCAAGAGGTTTCAGCATTCCCAATGATCAAAAAACCGAAAAACAAACAAAAAAACGTGCAACTTAGGGGTTGACTCTCTTTAACATATCATTCAGAACGTGCAGTGTGTGCAGGCTGAGACGCAGCCCAGAGACTGAATGGCAATCTTTCCACACTGTGGAACAATGCATTTGTGCCTAAACTTCTTTTGGAAAAAAAAAAAAGTATATAATTAATTTGTAAGTCTGAAAAAAAAATATTTAATTTAAAAAAATTGTAAACTTGCAATAATGAAAAAGTGTACTTCTGAAGAAAACGACATGACCGTTTTTGTTGGTATTCAAGTCAGCTAGTGTTTATAATGACCGGATATCAAATAAGGGAAGCCCGGCTGCCCTCGTAACAAAACCAGCAAATATCCTGATGACAGCGAAGTGATGACATTAGCCATTCCTTAGGGTAGGAGGAACAGATGGATCTTATAGACCTATGACAAATATATATATAAATATATATATAAATATATATTAAAAATTTAGTGACTATGGTAAGCTTTTGTTCATTTGTTTCAGACTTTTTTCTCCTGTAAAAAAATAGTACTGATTAACTTTTTTAAAAGAAAGATTTTACTGTAAATACGGAGGTGTTTTTTTTTTTGGTTTTGTTTTTTTGGGGTCTGATTTCTGTCCCTCTCCCTGATTTGTTCTCGTAACCTGTGATGCCACCTCTGCTTCCAGAGCAGGCAGTACAGGATGAGATGCTGACCCTGATGTTGCTTTTCATTCATAAATAAGTAGAAAATTGTTTCTTCAGTCTTTTGGGAACACAGGACTTAAAAGTCACATCATGTGTAGATATTACCAAGCAGCATTACCAAGACATGGCAAAGAGTTTGTCTGGATTGGAATGTTGCTGTTTGTGGCCCTCTTCCGGGATTTTCAGAGGTACAAGGTTAGAATGCTACAATGTTACCACCGTGCCTTCCAATGTTTATATCATCGGAAACATAACATAATCAAAGTGGCTGTGATTTAACAAAATGATTAAAGTGTTACCTACATGTGTAGCCGAAGTAGTGTGCAGTGAGTGTTTCTGAATACATGGTCAGATTTTTGGAAAAAAACAAAAACAAAAAAAAAGTAAAGTTCAACAACCATCCAACGAGAAAATTGCAAGTAGTGTGACAGAGCTGATTGATTTTGTTGCTTTCTTGATTTTTTTTTTTTCAAAATGGGTTTACTAAGATGTAGAATGACTTAACTGCCTCCTCCTCTGTCTGGAAAAAAAAAATGCCAATATTCAATCATCATGCAGCATTATATCAAGCCTTATAAGTCCTAAAGCATTAAGTTGCACTTTCTTGAGGAGGGGTAGTGCAGTATTTCTCTGGCCAGTATGAATGAAGTTTATACTTAACAGATTTGATAGAAACATAGATCAAGCTACGGCACAGCAACTCATCAGATAGCTAGCTTTGACGTCTGGGCACAATTGAACCAACTTCCATTGTGAATCTTTATAATGATTGACTTTGGTGTATAGTGCAGTAAAGAAATAGTGCTCCTAGTTAAGTATTTGTCAGCATCCTTTTGTCTCTAACGCGTTTCTATTTTTACAGCCACACAATCTTGGCATGTATTAAGAAAAAAAAAATCCCTTGTTCAAGTAGTTTTTCCACCTATCAGCACTGAGTACATGCCATAAACCCATGAAATGGTCTAAATGTTCCATCTGTTCTCCTGTTTTGCCAGTTATATAGTAATGAAATACATTTGTAAATTTTATGCAACAAATGGCAACCGTATCATTATTTTGAAATTGTGTATGTAAAAGTTATATTTTTACATGTAGACTCTTGTTATTATGTGTTTTAATACATTGTATCAGTTTTTGTTTCTCTTTTTTTTAAACGGTGTGGTTTAAAAACCGTCTCATTGAAATGAAATAGTGAGCTAAAAGAATCTGAATTTTATGTTCATTTCTGGAAATGTAAGAACAAATAAGATAGTTACCACGTGGTCATCTTTTACAAACCCATAAACATTTTGATTAGCTGTGTGTGTGTTCAGAACTGTAAATATGTTCAGTAGTGATAAAACGGAAATACTTTGATTTGTTGATAAGTTCCTAAAATGTGGAGGTGGATTAAAACCTTAGAATAGCAGGAATCAGACTTCATGAAACGTTATTTTGAGGCTCCCCGGTGAAAATGGACGAACAAAGGGGCTCAGAGAAGGGCATGGAAGACAGTGTTGTGTACCCTTCCCCTCCTCCTGAACAGTGTGTGTACTTGTACCCTCAGGTGTTGAAGATTTCCTTTTAGTGGTACATTCTGCACTCATTTTGTATACTCTTATCAAGGCGGGTATCCCTAGGAACAATATTATATAGGAAGCAGGTATCTTCTGATCACATTCAGGATAAGTGTATAGAAGAAAAGTATGGTGTTTACTCTTTAGGGAACTGGAAACACTCCATTGATGTACATTTTAAGATTGGCACTTTTGATACATGTTATCATCAAGGTGCTTTCATAGAGCTGATTTAAAGATTTTCAAATCTGTAAACAAAGCAAAAAAAATTAAATTGTAGTTCTTGGGTTATTTTTTAAATTGGTGCTTTATGTTCTCACTCAAACAGAGTAAAAGCTGCAATTTACTGTTCACCAGCTTTCACCCATTCATTAATCAGTCATGTAATACCTCTATTGTGGAATTCCCTTTGGAAATAAGTGGAAAGCTTTTCTAACAGCCATCAATGCTGCTCACTACTTTTTGCTTGGTGGAGAAACATCCACGGCCATCTGTATACATTGGGTTGTATCCCCATTTAAAAAAAAGAAGAAAAAAAGATGAAAGGGAATGTAGCCTTTTTAGTGTGTTGGTTTTTTTTTTTTTTTTGCTTTGTGATTATCAAACCCAGGTAAGATATTGGTATTCTGCGCTGGATTTTCAGATGAAATTTAGCAGAAGACAGTTAGGATCAAAGTGCTATACAGGCATTTCGTAAGGGTCCATACTACACTATGTACATGATGAAACTTAGGCTGGGGATCTGTTTAAGAGAGTTGGACTTTAAAAGCAACTTGGAACGGTTGATCCACCTCCACATTCAAGTAATTTATGAATATGCAGACTAGGGATCTGTTCATCTAGACATTTTTCCCATTTGTCTTCTGTGTAGCTGCAAGGAACACTAATGTTTATACAACGGTCAGTCCACCCAGTAACGCAACTGGTTCTGATTCAGTCTTCCGATTCCTTTTTTTGTTCTTCGCTTTTTTTTTTTTTTTTTGAATTCTTGATTTTTTTTTTAATTTGTGATCTTTATTTTGATGAGGGATTGGGGGGGTGAGGGTGGGGAGGGTGTTGAACCAAGACTTGGGGTTATGAGGATTTTCGTCTTGGATCCAACAGGCAGAATATGATCTGTGTCCAAAAGTGAACTTGAGTCAGGAATGAAACAATTTCAGCATAAACAAGCACAAAAATTTAGTCTGCTGGCTGACTGGAAACAAAAAAAAGTCGAGATGGAATATGAGGAATTCCACCACAATGGGGCACCAAGGCCTCTCGGCCTCTCTCTCTGTTTTGCTTTGGTTCTGTCTGTGTTTCTTTGAGACCTGCTCTTTCTCATGGGACTTGAAGTGGACTCACCTTTGTGCAGCGCTGGCTCTGCCATACTCATTTCAAGTATTATAGACATTGTAATGGTGAAAATATATGAACTGTGGCCTTTTTCATTCTTGTTACTTGTGATGCAATTAAGTGAAGATAAGAAAAAAAAAAAAAAGCAGAGACTTACCATGTATCAGTGCCTGGCTTTTTGTTATAAAGCTTTGTTTGTCTAGTGCTCTTTTTGCTATAAAATAGACCGTAGTACACCCTAGTAGGAAGAAAAACTAAATTTAAAAATAAAAAATATATTTGGCTTATTTTTCGCAGGAGCAATCCTTTTATACCATGAATATTACGAAAAAAAAATTGTCAGATTCTGAATATTTCTTCTTTGTAGATTTTTGGAATCATTATGAGTAAAAGTTTGTTACTTTATTTTACTATTTAAAAGATGTTATTTTACCATGTGTTACTGAGATGAAACTGTATGGTAGCTTTTTTTGTTTGTTTTCTGTTTTTGTTTTTGTTTTTTTTTAGTTCTAGGTCGCAGCGGGGAAAATTTTTGCGACTGTACACATAGCTGCAGCATTAAAAACGAAAAAAAAATGTTAAAAAAAGAAAAAAAGGGAAAACACTTCAAAAAAAAAAAGATAAACAGTTACACCTTGTTTTCAATGTGTGGCTGAGTGCCTCGATTTTTTCATGTTTTTGGTGTATTTCTGATTTGTAGAAGTGTCCAAACAGGTTGTGTGCTGGAGTTCCTTCAAGACAAAAACAAACCCAGCTTGGTCTAGGCCATTACCTGTTTCCCATCTGTAGTTATTCGATGAAGTCATGTACATGACCGTTCTGTAGCAATAAATGTGCCATTTTTATAAACTGTTTCTGATACTTGTTTCATTTCATTTTGCATTGTCCATAGAGCTCTGATTCTCTGCTGTAAGTAAAATGGCATCTAGATTTCATTTTCCAAGTGTTGGAGGTATTGACAGCTTAACAAACAAAACATACCAAAAAAAAAAAATCATAAAAACAAATTGAAAAGCAAAGCACATGACTGACCAAGGAAGAGATGCCCTTAATGAAAGTGGAACCAGATGCATGCAGAACAGAAAGAGAACTGTCTAGAGGATTAGCTAACTGACGGGATCTGATTAGCATGCGTGTTATCATGGCGGCTGTGCATCTGAGGAGCTCTGAACCGCGCCGTTGTTGCCAGTGGTTTTGGTTGGGCTGCAGCTTAAGTCAAGTCAGCCTTAAACTTTTGGATCAGTTGGTCAACTGTTTGCCAGATCCTCCTCAGCTAGACCTTTTCAGTCAAAATTCTAAAATGATTTCTTTTGTATCACTTTGTGAAGAATTGACTATTGTTAGCCACAGTTAATATTCCACTGTATTGATACTTTCTCAAACTTTACCCGCCCCACTACTTCTGGTTGATTCTGTTGACTATTAATCCAGATGTAAGCAACCAGACGGGCTTTTTTCTAACTTGTACAAACTGATGCGTGCCATCTATGACGAGAGGGGGGAAAATGTACAGACTAAAAGTATTCAGTGTTATGTACTGTAACTTAATATTTTTGTAGAATGGACATCAATCTCCTTTGCAAAACCTGGAGGCTGTTTCAACATTGCATTGTAGAAATGTAAAGTCGTGTATGCAATGGAAAGAAAGCCCGCGATACAAACACTTCATCACAGAATGTTCTAAATCCAGTATGTGGTTTGGGGGGATGTCTCCATATCGCTGTTGTACTCTTTCTAATGGGATTTAGTGACTAGTTTGCCTGAAGGAAAATGGGATAATGCCATTTGGTTCACATATGAGATGCCCTCCATAGCCAAATGTTGGGATTCCCTCTCCCCTCCTCCCCCGGATTGTTTGCAGATATTTAAATTTTATGAAATTTCCAAAGATTTTGGTTGATAAGCCCTTTTTCCTTCTAAATGATTTGAGATGTTCTTATGTTCTTACTGTGTGTTTTAAATATAGATAAAAAAAAGCCACAAGCATTTAGTCTTTTTTAGTGTTATATTTAATCATCTCACTGTTACTAAAAAAAGGGGGGAGGAATTAGCTTGGGCACCACTTCAGTGTCTCTTTAGTCTATTAACATTATGTCTTATTTTAAAGGACCACATTAAACATGAAACTCTTGACTTTGATTCATTTTTCAAAGGGAAGTTAAATTGCTGGGGGGAGTAAAATAGTATCCAAAAGTTAAGAAGATACCAATAATGGTAGAAACGAAGAGGGGAAGGTCATGAAAAGGAGTTGAAGCAGGCAATCATCTTTAGTCTCATAATTGGATCCATTCATATAAGACCCAGTGAAGTTTTTATTCTAGGCTTTAATTATCAACCACCTTTCTCTTGACTAACAGCCTAAAACATTCATTTGTAAGCCACTTTAAAGCATGCGAACAGTGAAAAGAACCAGTATGTTTCTCATAGTCACATCACTCCAGAAGCATACATGCAGATTGCACTGGGGACCCGTAATGCTATGCCAGGTGAAAGGGCCTGTGGTTGCCAAGCCATGCTCCTCCTCCAAACGAGGTGCAAGGCCACGTGCTCACTGGCCATCCTGTGTTTTAAAGAACATAGCCAGTTTGGAAAGGACTTAGAGGGGCAAGAAGAGCCAACCTTGGTATTCCTGAGGGATCCTTTACATTGAGAAGGTTTGTTAAATGACGCGCATGAAGACCTTCAAGTCTTCAGGAAAGGATTCAGTTCCGCAGCTGGGAGAAGACTCTGGTAGTATAAGCACCAGTGCCCTGAGGTGCAGCCCTCGAGAGATGTTAGGTGCCATGGATTCACAACAATCAATCAGCCAGCCAGCCATTATCCAAGTATTTGTTTGAATGCCAGACCTTAGGATGACTGGATCTGCACTGTATCTGGACCTAGCAAGTATCATAGTTTAGCAGGAGGAAGATGTGTCTCTGAAACAGGGTTTCTTAACATTTTTGACTTGTGGACCCTTTGAAGATGAAGAACTCCTTACCAAAAAAACAAAAAGACACGTGTTAAGGTCAAGTTTACATACAGCTTTAAGGAGCTGATGACTCTATAGAGTCACAGAGATGTAGACACTTGAGATGCTTGTTCATGGATCCCAGGTTAAGAAAAACCCCATACGGTAACTAAAGCTGCAGGGTTTGAAAGTAGAGCAATTCCATTTACCTTAGCCGAGATGGCTGAGCCTAAGCAGAACAGCCCTGGTGTCTGGCTTCTGCGTAAAAGAAAGACCCTTTGTGTAACACAAAAAATAAAGCAACCCTCACTCACATCTGTCACGCTATATTTAGACGTCAAATGGCTTTGGCATCCGTATGAATGTTCTTGTAAGAGGAAGCAGAAACTTGCCAAGTGCAAAGTGAAAATGCTCATGTGGAATCAGACCTGCTGGCTTGAGGTCTCCAATGGTAACCAGCCCACGGATGAGGAACGCTCTCGTTCTTGAGCAAGTGACCCAATTTTGAAGAACAGGACAGCTTGGTATTTGCCAGGACTACTTTTACTTTACATAATCTGGATCTGTGAGTGGGGTGAGGCCATTTTAAAAAAGGGTGAGGATGTAAAGGCCAAGTGATGGGCTCCAGTCCTTAAAGAAAGTAACCAGTATCCTGACCGTCCAGTTGAACCCGTGCTGGGCACCTCCCTCAAGTGACAGGTCTGACTCCACATTTTAACAAGATCCTGCCCCTCTTTGGCCCTCCTCAGCTGAATCCAGATCCATTTTTTGTTTTGCTTTAATCTTTGCTACTGCCTTCTTGTAGATTTTTTTTTAATAATGTTTCTAAATTTCTCTTCAGTTCTCATTTTCAACCTTATTCTACAAATTGTTGAGATATAACTAGATGTGAGAATGTTCATGCCTTACATATGAGACTGCTAACCAAACAAAAATGTGCACCCTGGCCCACTTTTTCTAAAATAAACTTTATATTCTGGAGTAATTTTAGATTTCCAGAACAGTTGCAAAGATAATACACAGCGTTCCTATATGCCCCTCACCAAGTTTCCCCCAAAGGTAGACTGTCGCATGGCAGAGGTGAAGTGAAGTGAAATGAGAGTCACTCCGTGGTGTCCGATTGTTTGCGACCCCACGGACTGTAGCCCGCCAGGCTCCTCGGTCCATGGCATTCTCCAGGCGAGAATACCGGGGTGGCTGGCCACTCCCTTTTCCAGGGGATCTTCCTGACTCAGGGACTGAACCTGTCTCCTGCACTGCAGGCAGATTCTTTACCATCTGAGCCGCCAGGGGAGCCCTGCGTGACCGTGGCACATTGCTCAAAACTACGAAGTTAACAGTGCCGTCATCTCTCAGGGTCCCCCAGGAACTGGTTCCAGGAGCCCCTGCAGAGACCCCGGTCTGCAGGTGGGCAAGTTCATAGTAGACGGTGGTAGAATGCATTCCGCCCTCTGTCCATGGGTTCAGCACCCCCAGATGCAGAAGCCAGACTGTACTCCCAGTGAATTTCGCCAGTTTTCACTAGTATCTTTTTGTGCTCCAGAATCCAGCCCAAGACCCTCTCTGTGCAGTAGCTGAGCTCACCCAAGTGCCAGGCAGGCTGCGCGGTCCAAGGGTCTTATCCAAGGGAATCACTGCCCAACTGAACTACAGTTAAGAAATAATCGACTTGACATGTCGTTTACAATTCTTCCCATTTATTGTCTTCTTTCAAAAATCCCTCCCACTGTGATCACAGGTATTGACCTGGAAGAAGACAGAAAGGAACAGAAAGGGATTGAGGGGAGACACAGCGCCTAAGACCGAAGAGTGACTCACCTGTGGTTCACTCCTCCCTGAATTTATTGCCGAGTGCCGATTAGGTTGAAAGCACCTGAGCTAATCGCGAGTGCAAAGTGAGCCGTCCATACATTTAAGAAGTCCAGTTAGAAGGCACCAGAGGTGTCTGCTTGACCAGCAGCAGTTGCTATGAGGCAGGGCCAGGGGTAGAGGCTGGGGACTGGTGCAGAGGGGTGCGGCGTGGCTTCCAGAGCAGACGGCGTGTTTATGAAAGTGCCCTTGAGGTGGGAGACATGTTCTGACCAGCAGAGCAAATGATGGATTAAAACAATGGCAAGTCCTGCCAGGAATGAAGTAGACGGATAGGAGAAAATTTGGTAGCTTCAACCACAACAGCGCCCCCTTCAAATTGTCATCCTCTTCCCATCTTAGAATCTCGTGGCTGACCTTTTTTGGTGTTATTACAGAATTATTACAGGCTCCCCTGGGCGGAGGCCTCTGAGTGAGGAGGACAGGACGTAACCACAGCCTTCCACTGGATTACCCTGAGGACCTGAGTCTAGACCGACAGGCAGATCTTACAGAGAAACGTGTATTCTCACAGCTCACACAACTGTACTCTCCTGACTCCTTTGTTCCCGAGGGCCCTTTGCAGTATGTCATTCCGTCAACACAATGACACTTTTGCCTCCAGAAGCCCACAACTCAAGGGCATGTATAAAGAACTAAAAAAAACAGAATAAACGTAACTCATGGGAGAGGTGTGAATCTCAAGCGAAAGCCGCCAGGGTGCCGATGACTGGAAGGATGCTGGAGGATGGTACCCGAGGGAGGGGAAGGGTTCAGCAGAGGAAGTCTGCATGGAAGCGGGGAAAAGTCTTAGAGGATGAAAACAGTGCGATTTGCTATCTACACCGTTCTAGACAGTGTACAGGCCTCTGAGTCAGGAAGGTGTGAAGAGTGGAGGCAAGGACTTCCCTGCTGGTCTAGTGGTGCTAGCTCCAGGCTTCAAATGCGAAAGGGTGTGGGTTCAATTCCTGGTCAGGGAACTAGGATCCCACATGCCACGCAGCATGGCTCAAAAGAATAAAACATAACTTAAAAAATTAAAAAATCAAGTTAAAAAAGAGAGTAGTTACCCAAAGTGTACTAAACAAAGGATGTCTGGATGAAAAGATCCTGGGGTATGATTTCTCCTAAGCCTTGTTCTAAAATAAAAGGCTTTTGAGGTCACAGTGACAATCATTAATAGCAATAAGGTGAGAAAAGCTTTCTTCCCTATTGCCACAAGAATAAGCTAACTGGTCAGGACCTTAAGTTCACAATACTGCTTAGAAGATGTGCTATCGCACTAGCCGCACAGCCGCATCCCTGGAGCACCCGCATGTGGGAGTCAGCGCTGCATGCGTGTGGTGTGCGTCCCTCAGGGTCGGCACGTAGAACACGGCCGTGCATTGTGTGGGGATTGTATGGCATGTAAATATCTACATGGACATGCTCCAATCATAGTGTGCATGGGCCTCTACTTGTAACTCCCCACCTCTCCCCCCAATTCTTCCCTCAATGGACATGAGTCTGAGCAAGCTCCGGAGATGGTGAAGGACGGAGAAGCCTGGTGTGCTGCAGTCCATGGGGTCGCAAAGAGTCAGATGCAACTGAGTGACTGAACAACGAGCAGGAAGAATCTTCTAGGTATGCTGTGCACCTTTCCAGAATCAACTGTGGCTTCCCATTTTCCCTGGCAACTAATGGACTATCTGAATAGTGTTAGATAATCTAAATAGTGTTAGACAAATCTGCAAGCAGAGGAAATTTGCTGAAAGCAATGTGTGCAAGCAGAGGTTCAAGGATGGCAGCGCTGGTTCCAAAACGGCAACACTTCCACAAACGTCCTTTAGTTTAGCCTCATGGCAAACCTGAGAAATCAGTGTTATCACCCACATCTTGGGGCTACTAGCAAGGCTCCGAGGCTGCGGTCAGTTTAAATGAGTGAGAGCAGTGTCTTCAGAGGCAAATCCAGGTCCTTTTGATGTCAGGGCCCATGGATTTCCCACAGCTGTCTGGAGTCGGGAGAGGCTCACTGGCTGGATTGCAGGATGTCTGGTGCCCTTTCTAGTTCAGAGTGTGGGTCCACTCGTGGGGCTGCAGGCCAGCCCTGCCCCCCCGCCCTGAGTTCTTACAGCTGTAGACTTTCCCCCCGTCACCTAACCCAGCACCCCAAGAGCTCAGCCATCCCTGTGCCTTCGCTCATCCCGGGGACCCTTCTCTTTAAGCCCAACACGTTTGCATCATCTGGATTCTGCTTAATATCATTCCATCAACTTAAAAAAAAGAACAGCTTAATAACATCTGGGGATCATAGATCAAAACCAGTCGTGGTGGGTACTGGGAAGAAAGCAGACTTGTTACCACAAGAACCTTAAAATCTCTTGCAGATACAAAGCACACAAACAAACACAAATGAAAAGAGAAGCGACTGGAACCGATAGCTCTTCTCTTAGACCACGTGTGTGTGTTAGTCACTCAGTCATGTCTGACTCTTCTCAACCCTGCGGACTGTAGCCCACCAGGCTCCTCTGTCCATGGGACTCTCTAGGCAAGAATACTGGAGTGGGTTGCCATGCCCTCCTCCAGAGGATCTTCCCAACCCAGGGATCAAACCCAGGTCTCGAGCATCGCAGGCAGATCCTTTGCCGTCTGAGCCACCAGGGAAGCCCTCTCTTAGGCCATGCTGTGTGTGTTAGTCACTCAGTTGTGTCCAACTCTCTGCGACACCCTGGACTGCAGCCCACCAGGCTCCTCTGTGCATAGGATTCTCCAGGCAGGAATACTGGAGTGGGTTGCCATGCCCTCCTCCAGAGGATCTTCCCAACCCAGGGATCAAACCCAGGTCTCCCACAATGCCGGCAGATTCTTAACCCGTCTGAGCCACCAGGGAAGCCCAAGAACACTGGAGTGGGTAGCCTATCCCTTCTCCAGGGGATCTTCCCAACCCAGGAATCTGAGTCTCCCGCGTTGCAGGCAGATTCTTTACCAGGTTAGCTACCAGGGAAGCCCTCTTCTAGACCATAACACACATCAAAAAGCATAATCCCAATGAATTAACTCATACAGAATAATAAAAGATAACATTTCTCTCCTCTAAAATCAGTTCATGCTTTATTTTATTTAATCCACAGAGTTCTGTTAGCTGAGTGTTGTTATGATGGTCATACCACAGATGAAAAAAAAAAAAATGAACCTTAAAAGGAGTTGATAGGCAATTGACAAAGGGCTAATATTGAAAGCCCACCCATCGGACTTCAGGTCCTGAAATCTGTCAAAATTTGTGATATGATGTAGTTGCCAGAATTAATAAACAACTTATTTGCACAATAATTCAATGAGTTTTCCCGAGAAACACAAGGCAAGTTACTAAGAGCACACTTCCAGTAAAAGACCAAGATGGGATTTAAATGCAGAAACAGTTAACACCAAATTCTGCCGAGAGGGCCCTAGAACACGTCATCTTCACAAGGCAAGGATGAAGCAAAAGCAAAGGCAAGGGAGCAGACACCACAGGCCCTGGCCAAAGCTGAGTATCTTCTTTGTGAAGACGATGCTCAACCTCAGACTCCGGCTATACCGCTTCTTTTGCACCTAGACTTCTGAGAGTGAGTGTTGGTCCACTCAGTCATGTCCGACATTTGCAACCCCATGGGCTGTAGCCCTCCAGTCTACAGCCTCCCCTAAGCAATCGGGATATAACCTCGCCCCAAGGGATTGGGATATGACCCCCTCAAGCAATCGGTCGGGATATAACCCCCCCCAAGTGATCGGGATGTAACCCTCTCCCCTCTCCAAGCGATCGGGATGTAACCCTCCCTAAGAAGGCAGCAGTCTTGGAAGGAGTGAGGCTGAGTGGAGGGGAAAGACTCAGGACTGGGGAAGGAGGGCTGGGCTAGGGTGGGAGGGTCACGATCTTGGGTGGAGGGGCCCAGGGGAGGGAAGAAGTGAAGTGTCTCACAGTGGAGATGTGGTCTGAGAGTCCTGAAGAGGAGCTGCAGGAAGAGGATCCGCTTCCGGAGCCCTAGTGGTCTCCCGTCTAACCCTGGGAAATGAATTGTCCGAGGAGTCACACCTGCTGAGGATGCAGGGGATTTAATTGAGAAGGGGCATCCAGGCAGAGAGCAGGAGGGTGAGGGAAGCCAGGACCGCTCTGCTGCATGGCTCACAGTCTCAACTTTTATGGTGACTGGATCAATCACTTTGACTCAGTTAGTGGGACATGCACTACTGAGCCCAGATGGATTCCAGCGAGAAGGATTCTGAGAGGTTGCTGGGACAGATGGACTGGTGTCTCCTTTCGACCTTTGACCTTTCCTGAGTTCTTCCAGTTGGTGGTAGTCTGTTAGTTCTGTGTTCCTTATCAGGACCTCCTGTTGCAAGATAACTCACGCACGTGGTTACCATCGTGCTTGGCCGGAGCAGGTGGTTTTGGTCAGCGGTTCCCCTAACAGAGGAACTGGAGGCCAAGGGAACAGGGGAATGTTGCTAGAAATAACTTCAAGATGAAGAAAGCAATAGAAATGAATTCTGGGGAACCAAGAAAGAAATTTCCATACAGGAAAAGTGAGAAAGAAGATCGAAGTCACAGCATGGTACTGCCAGTCCCATCCTTGGAACACCAAGCAATTTGAAACAACAATTCAAAGCAGCAGGGTGTCCGTGGCGGGAGCAAAGCAGGAGGTGGGCGGGGCTCTGGAGAGCAAGAAAGAATCTGGACTGTCCTGCGGGTGATGGAGAGCCAACTGAGGAATTTAAACAGAGAAAGGACCAGGTCAGGTTTGCATTTTAGAAGCCCCACCCCACCCCCGTGGCTGGGTCGCTCCCCGAGGAAGGTGTCTAATGCAGAATATGCGCACCTCTGCGGTTAGCGATAAGAGGTACTGGGGGTAGTTCAGCCTCTGCATCTCCAGCTCAGGAGGAGACTCTGGCGGCTCTTGCTCTTCTCCTGGAAGACGCCCAACGTGTGGACGGAAAACACCACACATGTGACGGCGACCTGGCTTCAGTGGGTCACCCAGCTGGTGGCCAGGCTGGGACTGCAGGCCTCAGAGGCAAGAGCAGTAGCTTAGGGAGGCGGCTTACTCGGCGGCCCCACCCTGCCCCCGGGGTGGCCAGAAAAACAGAATGTTAATGAGGAGTGATGAACTGGTTCTGCACTTAATGGAATTGGTTCTCCGATCTGATTGGATTCAGAGGATTTAATGACCCTCTTTCCAGCAAGAAGGGGCACTTGTAGCCCGGAGACACAGTGGCAAAGACGTCATGCAAGTGGTCACTGGTAGGTTCCCGTAGCCAAGTGCCAACAGAAGGCAAGGCTCTAAATGGCCCGGTGTTTGCCGGTATAGGGTACTTTAGTCAGAAATAAGGAGTCTCCTGGGTTTGGTTGGGTGTTTCTAAGTGTACTACAAAGCTTGGGAAAAAATAAAATGGTGAGCTAAAGGCTTTACATTCCCAGCTCAACATGTATAAGAGAGATCTGAAAGCTTTTGCTGCTGGCTTGAAATTTTACTTTCATGACTGAAAAACTTCCTCTGAAAAACAAATAAAAGTGTAATTTGGCAGGTGACCAAACTGCAAAGCAAGCTGAAATTCAAACCTATAGTCAGGGGTCTCTTGTTAAATGTAGAGCATTGATTGGGAAGGGATCAGTTCAGTTCAGTCACTCAGTGGTGTCCGACTCTTTGCAACTCCATGAATCGCAGCACGCCAGGCCTCCCTGTCCATCACCATCTCCCGGAGTTCACTCAGATTCTCGTCCATTGAGTCCGTGATGCCATCCAGCCATCTCATCCTCTGGCGTCCCCTTCTCCTCCTGACCCCAGTCCCTCCCATCATCAGAGTCTTTCCCAGTGAGTCAACTCTTCTCATGAGGTGGCCAAAGTACTGGAGTTTCAGCTTCAGCATCATTCCCTCCAAAGAAATCCCAGGGCTGATCTCCTTTAGAATGGACTGGTTGGATCTCCTTGAGGTCCAAGGGACTCTCAAGAGTCTTCTCCAACACCACGGTTCAAAAGCATCAATTCTTCGGCACTCAGCCTTCTTCACAGTCCAACTCACATCCATACATGACCACAGGAAAAACCATAGCCTTGACTAGACAGAGCTTTGTTGGCAAAGTAATGTCTCTGCTTTTGAATATGCTATCTAGGTTGGTCATAACTTTCCTTCCAAGGAGCGTCTTTTAATTTCATGGCTGCAGTCACCATCTGCAGTGATTTTGGAGCCCTCAAAATAAAGTCAGCCATTGTTTCCACTGTTTCCCCATCTATTTCCCAGGAAGTGATGGGCCCGGATGCCATGATCTTCGTTTTCTGAATGTTGAGCTTTAACCCAACTTTTTCACTCTCCTCTTTCAGTTTCATAGGATCATGAAAATTGGGATGGAGCCATTCTGATGAAACTAGGGACTCTGAACTTCTAAATTCTGCCAAGCCTTCCAGGGCAGTAGAGGTGGTCCTTCCGCCCCTGCTGGAAGAGGCTCGCCCTCCCTCGCCTGAGGAGCTCATGCAGGCAGCCTCCCTGGAGGAAGCCGCTTGAAGAAAGTGCTGGTCCTCAGACTCTGGCAGTAGCCCTTCCTTTGTTCCTGGATTTATGAAAGTGAAGGTGTTAGTTGCTCAGTCACAGCCAACTCTTTGCAACCCCATGTAGCAAAGAAGCCGTAGCCCGCCAGGCTTCTCTCTCCATGGGATTCTCCAGCCAAGAATACTGGAGTGGGTTGTCAGACCTCCTCCAGGGGATCTTCCCAACCCAGGGATCGAACCCAGGTCTCCCCCACTGCAGAAATGTGCAATACAATGTGTCATTCTGAAGCCATTTACCTCAGACTGACTTGAGCCTATATGCCAGGACTCGAACCCAGCCAGAATCTAGTTTGAGACTCAGACCCACAAGGCCAGGACATGGACTCAGCCAAAGACCAAGTTGGGGACTTTAAGCCACTCTACTCTTAATTCACTTCATTCACCTGACGTCTGGACTTACTGAGGCTGAGGTTCTTTGTGTCTCAGCAGAGAAAGAATTCAAAGCGATGGGCAAGAATTAGATTAATTAAGGTAGAATGTTTGTAAGAGATGCGAGTGGGCAGGCACTGAGTGGGCTACAATTGTATAGTGGAAAGGGGGCTGGGAGAAAGGCCACTTTCTTCAAGTAGATAAAGATACAGACATGAGGTACACATCAATAGCTCCCCCTTCACTAGCTCCTTCTTCATATCAGGCAGGAAAGTTTCTGACCCTATGAAGTCAAACTAGGATTATCACGTTAATAGAAGGGTGGTGACATTTTTCTTCCATCGAATGGACTGGGGCATATCTTGTGGTTTTGTTTATGGTTTTATAGTTAAGCAACCTGCTTCGTGTGAGAGTTGGACTATAAAGAAAGCCAAGCGCCGAAGAATTGATGCTTTTGAACTGTGGTGTTGGAGAAGACTCTTGAGTCCCTTGGACTGCAAGGAGATCCAACCAGTCCATCCTAAAGGAGATCAGTCCTGGGTGTTCATTGGAAGGACTGATGCTGAAGCTGAAACTCCACTACTTTGGCCACCTGATGCAAAGAGCAGACTCGTTGGAAAAAACCCTGATGCTGGGAAAGACTGAGGGCAGGAGGAGAAGGGGATGACAGAAGATGAGATGGTTGGATGGCATCACTGACTCGATAAATATGAGTTTGAGTGAACTCCAGGAGTTGATGATGGACAGGGAGGCCTGGTGTGCTGTGGTTCATGGGGTTGCAACTGAACTGAACTGAACTAAACTGAACTGAAGCCTGCTTCAGTGAAAGATGTTACAATAGCTTTCTTTAGCAATCATTAATCACAGTGGTCTCCTAGAGTTTCCTAAGTTTCTCTCCCTATCTAGAGTCCCCTACTGGAACTTCTACCTGTATAACGATCCTATTCTATCCCTATCAATTCTTGAAAGATCTGCGTAGTTTAGAGAATCAACATCTCAAATGGTCAGCACATAATGTCACATATTCATGCACAGGTAGACCTGTTCAAAGTTTAAGACAGATCAGTGGAGACCACTGCAACAAAGCACGGAGGTTCACTACACGGTTCCAGAATCCACACGCACCTCACCTCTCAGATGCTGCTACTTGTCAAGTTTTGGTACAGTATCAAAAAAAGAATGTAATTCAAAAAGGTTATTGAATGTCCTTTTTCAATTATGTATCTATGCAAGGCTAGATTTTCTTCAAATTTTCCACCAAAGCAACATACAACAACAAATTGAATTCAGAAGCAGACATGAAAATCCAGCTGTCTTCTATTAAGTCAGATATTAAAGAGATTTGAAAAAATGTAAAATAATACCACTTGTCTTATTACTTTTTGTTTGTTTGTTTTGGATAATGCTATTTTTTCATTTAAAAATTGGCTCCGTTTTAAGGATGAAATGGGTTTATTGTGTTTTTTAATGAATAAAGATTTTTTAAATGCCTCAGTTTTCATCTCTAATATGATAAATCTTAAAAGTTATAAGACAAATAAATGAAAGCATTTTGGGGTCCTTGATAATCTTTGAGGATAGAAAAGGATTCTGCAGAAAACATGAGGACTTTCGCTCTAGTTCTTGATCAGCTGCACTAAGTGTGTGAAATAAACAAAGAGACCAAGGGTAGGCTGGGGTAACCCCTGAATTTAGGGTGTTTCCAGTTCCAAGTATGTCCTGTATTAGTTTGACTGGGCTGCTATGATACTGTGATTCATAAGAAATACATATTTTGTCCTCATCTAAGCTTCTGGCATGGAGTTCCTAGAATTACTGGAATTTCCTAAAGTGATGGCTACAAGAAAGGAGTCTTTTCTTTTATTAATGGGATAGCTTTGGGAAGCACCTGGATCACCTAAGGATGGGGGGCTGCTAGCCAGGAGACGAACAATAGGATCGGAGGTTTAGAACATTCAGTCCTGCCCTCAGCCTACAGGGAGTGAAGAAGGGCTGCAGAGTGGCTTAGTCGACAATGGCCAGTGGCTTCCCGGAGGCTCAGTGGTACAGAACTCACCTGCCAAGGCAGGAGACTTATGAGACACAAAAGTCAGGTCGTAAGTCGATCCCTGGTTCAGGAAGATCCCCTGGAGGAGAAAATGACAATCCACTCCAGTATTCTTGCTTGGGAATTTCTGTGGACAGAGGAGCCTGGCCAGCTACAGTCCGTGGGGTCGCAAAGAGTCAGACACTACTAAGCGCGCACACACAGCCAATGGCTTACTAAATCATGGCTGTGTGAAGGCTCCTTTAAGAGAGGACAGGCTTTGGAGAGATTCCCGGTTGGTGAGCACATGGAGATTTGGGGAGAATGGCACTCGGAAAAGGCCCAGAGCCCCATGACCCCCCACCCCATGTCTTACCCTAGGCGTCTCTTCCATCTGCTGCTTCTGAGTTATAACTGATCGTAATAAACTAATCACCCAGTAACTAAAATATTCCTCTGAATTCTATGTGTTGCTCTAGCAAATGAATTGAACCCAAGGAAGGGGTCACTGGAACTTTCAATCTACAATCCTGGGGTCAAAAGCACAGATCAACCTGGGCTTGCAAATGACCCCTGGGGTGGGGTGAGGGAGGAGTCGAGTCTTGCGGGAGTGGGTCTCTGACTTGTGGGGTCTGATATTATCTCCAGGTAGAGTGGGTCAGCGTTGAGTTGAACTGTAGATCACCCAGCTGGTGTAGAAATTGCTTGGTGGTGTATGGGGGAAACCCCATGCTGCTGGAATAGATGGCTAGAACACTTAGCTGCTCTGACAAAATACCAGGCTATCGGTGGAGGTGCTGCTGACTGTTTAGGAGAGGCTTTGGGCTTCCCTGGTGGCTCAGAGGTTAAAGCATCTGCCTCCAAATGTGGGAGGCCTGGGTTCGATCCCTGGGTCAGGAAGATCCCCTGGAGAAGGAAATGGCAATCCACTCTAGTATTCTTGCCTGGAAAATCCCATGAACTGAGGAGCCTGGTGGGTTGCAGTCCACGGGGTCACAAAGAGTCGGACACAACTGAATGACTTTACTTCCTCTAAGACAGTAAATGGATCTGTAGCTAGGCTGTGTTATAAACTCCCGAGAAGATATTTTTAAGAACCAATATCCATCCAACTTCCTCCCTCCTGATTTGTCAGGGATGGGGCTGTGGATTCTAATCTGCAGCCAGGGTTGAGAACTCCGGCTCTGTTCTGTGAGTGGTTATCAGGCCTTCTCTCTGTCTCTCACCACCTGACCAGGTAGCAGGGAAGCAGGTTAGTGTCACTTAAACAGGAAGTCAGATGGATGAGCATACTGGGTCTCTGGGGAATTAATAAGCACATTCCCAACCTGACAAGGGTTGGAGGAGGGCGGTAGATGAAGGGAAGTTCAATTCAGTTCAGTCCCTCAGTCGTGTCCGACTCTCTGAGCCTCCATGGACTGCAGCACGCCAGGCCTCCCTGTCCATCACCAACTTGCAGAGTTTCCTCAAACTCATGTCCATTGAGTCAATGATGCCATCCAACCATCTCATCCTCTGTCGTCCCCTTCTTCTCCCACCTTCAATCTTTCCTGGCATCAGGGTCATTTCAAATGAGTCAGTTCTTCTAGTCAGGTGGCCAAAGTATTGGAGTTTCAGCAGCATCAGTCCTTCCAGTGAATATTCAGGACTGATTTCCTTTAGAATGGACTGGTTGGATTTCCTTGCAGTTCAAGGGACCTTCAAGAGTCCTCTCCAACACCACAGTTCAAAAGCATCAGTTCTTCGGCACTCAGCTTTCTTTATAGTCCAACTCTCATATCCATACGTGAGTACTGGAAAAACCAAAGCTTTGACTAGATGGACCTTTGTTGGCAAAGTAATGTCTCTGCTTTTTAATATGCTGTCTAGGTTGGTCATAACTTTTCTTGGAAAGAGCAAGCATCTTTTAATTTCAACTGCTGCCTAAATAGCCCCCCCTCCCCCCCGCCAAAAATTGTTCCCTTCAAAGGGAGGAGGGAGCTCTGTGGCAGCTACTGGATGGAGAAGATAGGTCAAATGAGATTTGCCTATAAGTATGAGAGTCACAAAATAACAGTGCTTAGAAGAGAAGTGTATTTCTCATCACATTCACAGAGTCCAGAGTTGGGCAACCCCAAGCTGGGAGGCAGTGCTACCATAGAGGGATCCCAGCTCTTCCGCTTTCATGCTCCACTCTGTCTGCCGGCCACAGGTCATCATGCGGCTGCCAGAGCTCCGCCCAGCAAGTCCACATCCCAGCCAGTAGGAAGGAGGAAGAGGGGAAGAATAGGGCTTGCATCAGCTCCCTGAAGGTTCCTTGAAGCTGCCACATAAACTTCTGTTTACATAGCGTTGCCCAGAACTTGGCTATGTGGCCGTGCACTACAACCAGAGAGGCTGGGAAATTGGGCTTCATTGCTAAAGTAAAGTGTCCCCCATGTCTGGAGGTTTTAAGGAAATGGGGTAGAGCAATATTGAGGGATAACTAGTTCAGTTCAGTTCAGTTGCTCAGTCTCATCCGACTCTTTGTGACCCCATGAATTGCAGCGCGCCAGGCCTCCCTGTCCATCATCATCTCCTGGAGTTCACTCAGACTCACGTTCATCGAGTCCGTGATGCCATCCAGCCATCTCATCCTCTGGCGTCCCCTTCTCCTCCTGCCCCCAATCCCTCCCAGCATCAGAGTCTTTTCCAATGAGTCAACACTTTGCATGAGGTGGCCAAAATACTGGAGTTTCAGCTTTAGCATCATTCCTTCCAAAGAAATCCCAGGGCTGATCTCCTTCAGAATGCACTGGTTGGATCTCCTTACAGTCCAAGGGACTCTCAAGAGTCTTCTCCAACACCACAGTTCAAACGCATCAATTCTTCGGTGCTCAGCCTTCTTCAGTCTAACTCTCACACCCATACATGACCACTGGAAAAACCATAGCCTTGACTAGACGGACCTTAGTCGGCAAAGTAATGTCTCTGCTTTTGAATATACTATCTAGGTTGGTCATCTTTTCTTCCAAGGAGTAAGCGTCTTTTAATTTCATGGCTGCAATCACCATCTGCAGTGATTTTGGAGCCCCCAAAAATAAAGTCTGACACTGTTTCCACTGTTTCTCCATCTATTTCTCATGAAGTGATGGGCCCGGATGCCATGATCTTTGTTTTCTGAATGTTGAGCTTTAAGCCAACTTTCTCACTCTCTTCTTTCACTTTCATCAAGAGGCTTTTGAGTTCCTCTTCACTTTCTGCCATAAGGGTGGTGTCATCTGCATATCTGAGGTGATTGATACTTCTCCTGGCAATCTTGATTCCAGCTTGTGTTTCTTTTAGTCCAGCGTTTCTCACAATGTACTCTGCATAGAAGTTAAATAAGCAAGGTGACAGTATACAGCCTTGACGTGCTCCTTTTCCTATTTGGAACCAGTCTGTTGTTCCATGTCCAGTTCTAACTGTTGCTTCCTGACCTGCATACAGATTTCTCAAGAGGCAGGTTAGGTGGTCTGGTATTCCCATCTCTTTCAGAATTTTCCACAGTTTGTTGTGATCCACACAGTCAAAGGCTTTGGCATAGTCAGTAAAGCAGAAAGAGACATTTTTTGATTTAAGCTGGAGCCCCTTTGGGGAAGAAATGGGATGTTTTCCTGCCATTACAAAGCTTTCCCCATCTGTCTTCCTTAGGTTGATAGCTGTTTGCTGCTCCTGACTGTCATTTCCTCTAAAGAGCTGTTAGGGGCTCTTTCATGATCTGATTCCTCAGTCCAAACCTGAAGCCAGCAGGACTCAGAATCATTTACAATTCTGTAATTTTGCACCATAATTTAAAACAGTTCAATGGAATAGAATTTTCAGCATATTGGAAGTATAGGCATTTGGAAATGGAACGCGTTCACCATTCTTTTGAATGTATCTGTGAACGCATGTTCAGTCACGCAGTACTCTTTGTGACGTCATGGACTGTAGCCCTCCAGGCTCCCTGTCCATGGAATTCTCCAGGCGAGAATACTAGAGTGGGTTGCCATTCCCTTCTCAGGGGATCTTCCTGGCCCAGGGATCAAACCGGCATCTCTTGCATTGGCAGGTGGATTCTTTATCACTGAGCCATCTGGGAAGCTTAAATGAATCTAAAGAAATTTAAATGCAGAAGCAATTAATTACCCACCATCGTCACTTTAAAAAATATTCAACAAGCCCTTAATTAACAGAAGGTAATTTTACATCATACTTTTTTCCCCTTAAACTCATATTTTCCTTCAAACTTCTGCTACTTAACTTTTTCCAAATGTAACATATTTTTATGCTTAAGTCTTTATTTATCACCCCGTCAAACACATCTGCATCAAAAATGTGTATCGAATTGAAGTTTACTTTAATTTCCTGTCACCAGTATGCTCTAACAGTTTAATACAATTATTCTGGATGGAGCTATTATTACAGTTATTATTAGTGCACAACTAAGCAAAAACAGCATAAACACGGCACAAATATTGATAAATCATTATTAAACACAAAAAACGAAAAATAGGGCTTCTCTGGTGGCTCAGTGGTAGAGATCTGCATGCTGATCATTGCAGGAGACACAGGTTCGATCTCAGGTCCAGGAAGATCCGGATGCCTTGGGGTAGCTAGGTCCATGCGCCATTACTACTGAGCTGGAGCTCTAGTGCCTGAGACCTGCAACCTGCAAGTACTGAGCGCACAAGCCGAAACTACTGAAGCCTGCTCACCCTCGAGCCTGGGCTCTGCAACAAGGAAAGGCACCGCAATGAGAAGGCCACGCACCACAGTGAGAGAAGCCCCTGCCTGCTGCAACTAGAAAAATCCCGAGCACCAACTGAAGACCCAGCGCAGCCAAAAATGAATAAATTCACTAATTAAAAATTCAATGAGCTTGTTTAAAAAAAGAGTGAAAAATAAAATCCATGGGGAAATCATCTCTAATGAAGCAGGTGGAAGTTTCTTTTATCCTCCCCATTTTCTAGGGTCCATAAATGAATGCGTGTGTGCTCAGCTGATCAACCCCATGGACTGTAGCCCACTAGGCTCCTCTGTCCATGAAATTCTCCTGGCAAGAATATTGCAGGGGACTGCCATTTCCTCCTCCAGGGGATCCTCCCAACCCAGAAACTGAACCTCCGTCTCCTGCACTGACAGGCAGATTCTTTAGCACTGAGCCACCTGGGAAGCCCCATGAAGGAATGGTGTTTATTAATTTAACAGGTGAGTATCCAGCATCAGTTCAGTTCCTACCTTTTGTTTCATGGTCATAGGCACTGAGAAATCTTAGTCACATAAACTCATGGGTAGGAAGGGAAGGAGCTTTGTTGAAGCAGTATCCCCGATTCTCTGACTTCCTTTGAAGGTATGTGGTGATATATCATCAAAAAGAATATCTGGTGATCTCTCAGCTGACAATGTGATTCGTTCTCCTTCAGCGGTGATAAAAGCACAGAATTAGAGACCACCTGATGTCTGAAAGGGCTTCTTGCCCAGTCATTAGAGTCGCTCATTTTTCTAGTTTCTGGGAAATATACCAAAAAGGCTTTACCAAGTCTTACAGAACAACTCTCAGTATTATACCTGTTACCCTCCCACTTAGTACCTTGTTTATTCTCACAACAAGTGGAGAAAATGGAAATACTGTGAATTTCAATACACCTTTCCCAATATAACCTTGTTGACTTAATAACAGCTCTTATTTTTTAAATGTTTTCAGTATATTTTCACCAAGACCCTGAAGGTCAAGAAAAAGAAAAAAAAAGGAAAAAAACCTACCAGCAAGTTAGTAAACCCTGCCTTTTTGTAAAATCCCATCAGCCAAACCAAACCAATTAGCTTTCAGGAAAAAAAAAAATCTGATTTTATTTCTCAATTCAAATAACAGTGTCCCTGTAACAGCGGTCACTCTCTTGAATTTTTAATTCTGAAAAGAAAGGCGAGGTGCAAAGTCTTGCTCTGAGCCTTCAACATTTACCTCTGACACTCACCTCGCTCTTCCTCATGCCTCTCTCAGGACACTGCATTGCCATCTTCCTCTTCGTTTCCTGCCCTTCAGGTTTTCACACTCTGGGGCTCTGCACCGAGGTCAGGCTGACTTTGATGCAGGGGTCAGCTTCCTTTTGTGAACTGTCACAAGTGGAGTTGGGAAGTGATTGCCAGCAAGCGGGCCTATCCTTGGGCAGGACGGACATGTAAGAAAGCTGAGTAGAATCTAGAATAATGGTCTAAATGATGGTATTTGCCAAGCAGAGATAGACACAGATGTAGAGAACAAACATATAGACACCAAGAGGGGGTGTGGGAAGCGGGTTGAGGTCGATTGGCAGATTAGCATTGACAGATATACAGCTACGAGCTATAAATAGGTAACTAGTGAGAACCGACTGCACATCACAGGGAACTCTACTCCGTGCTCTGTGGAAAGCTGAATGGGAAGGAAATCCAAAAAAGAGGGGATACGTGTCTGCACAGAGCTGACTCACTTTGCTGCACAGTAGAAACAGCACTATACTGTACAGCAACTCTGTGTGTGTGTGTGTGTGTGTGTGTGTGTGTGTGTGTGTGTGGAGTGGCTCAGTCGTGGCTGTAGCCTCCAGGCTCCTCGGTCCACGGAATCCTCCAGGCAAAATTACTGGAGTGGGTAACCATTCCCTTCTCCAGGCATTTTCTTGACCCAGGGATCAAACCCGCATCGCCTGCCTTGGCAGGTGGCTTCTTTATCATATGAGCCGCCAGGGAAGCCCCGGAGCAAACTATCCTCCAACAAAAACTAATTAAAAAAAAAAAGAAAGTCGAGGATTTGCAAAATGTTCATCCACCTTGGTAAACCTGTAGAGAAAATCCAACACATCTCGGTGCAAATATGCAAAGGTAGACAAGTTTCTTTGCTTTCAAGGAAGGAGAGGGCTCAAAAATCAGGGAAGACTGCCTGGAACAGGCAAGTGCCAAGGCAAGCCCAGGAATATAAGTTTTTAACAAGCTCGCAGATTGTAATCTGAAGTTTGAAAGCTATTGCTATTAGAATTTGAGAGCTACCACTCTTGGTTACAAAACCTGGACATCTAGCGGCAACTCAGTTCTGCTGATCCTAAAAGAAGGATCCGTATATCAGGTGGTCCTGCGGGGGTGGGGAGTGGGGTCCCAGCACATGATTTCTGGCCTGACCTGAAGGCAGAGGTCAGCGCAATCCAACGTTTCTCTCCGCCTGGTTTAAGCAAGGAAGACACCAGCCTTGTCGCTGGGGTCCCACCACACAGTCGCTGGGTGCGGTGAGTGACAGCAACATTTATAATCCTCACACCTGGCCACCTGCTACTTATAGTGACGAGTGGGCTGATCACCTGGAATTCTTGTCTGTCTTCCTGAAGCAGTTCCAAAAACCTGGGATCTCTGAAAACTTGAATGCAAAATCCCAGCATATCCCGGAGGGGGGTATGAAAGTGCCAAACTCTCTACTTGCTGTTCCTCCTCACCGTTCCCCCTTCCTGCCCAGCCGGCTGCTTTCAATGCGTCCTAACTACACGCCTGGCAAATGGGGCCTCGGCTCCTCCCAGGAGATAGCTTCAAAGCCCCAGACCAAGGCATCACACGTTTCCCCAATTAAAAGCTGTCCTCAAGAGCACCTCGCCAGAAGCCCGAAGATAAAGAGCGCTTGCTTCGCTACAGCTCGCACCCTCTCCTGCGGGAGGAGATAAGGAGATGTGTTACTTGAGCCATATTTTTGGAAATTGCTAGTTAGTTGCAAAATGTTTCCTGAGGTAGTGAAAAAAAAAAAGCACCAAGGACTGTAATTATTGGATTGTTTCACTTTTGAGGCCGGGGAGCAGATGTTCCACTTTCAAGAGGAACATGTCGCAAGTTATCTCTTCTTGCGTCCCGGCTCCCAGTTCACTGGCTTCCTTGAAGAGGCCCGCTTAGATCAGTTGAACCACTGCCTGGGATTCGGTTTGCAAGGCTCTTAAGAAAGCTGCCCCGTACTGTAATCTGTTGCTAATCAGATTTCAGTGTGATGTCGCCAGGAAAAATCGATATGTATAATGCTAGACTAGAAAGACTTAGGACCTAATTTCAAAGACGAAATTCATTTTCCAAATTATGTGCCTTAAAAAAATCAAACTTAGTTTGGATGAAGTAGAGAAATGATTCCATGTCTCTGCTTTCCTCTTCTGCTGTGTTTTATACCAAAACTTGAAAGTGACTTTCCTGAAATGGAAGCTAGTCCTTATGTTGAAGGAGATGGACGTCGTAGTCCACTCAAACCTCCAGCAGAGCTGGAAGTGATTAATTAAAAACAATTCATTGAATACATTTTCTTTCTTAAAAAAAAGATTTTTCTTTTGATGTGGACAGGCTTTCCAGTTTCTCTTGAATTTGTTACAATATTGCTTCTGCTCTAAGTTTTAGGCACAAGGCTTGAGGGAATTCAGTTCCTCCATCAGAGCTGGAACCCACACCCCCTGCCTTGGAAGGGTCGGAAGGTGAAGTCTTAACTAACTTCGGGACCCTAAGGAAGTTCCTCCCTCCTTTTAAAATTCATGTAGTCGAGTGCCTAGTATGCACTTGTCTCCAGGAATTAACTGTGTCCTTTTTGTGTGTGTGGCTGTGCTCCATGGCATGTGGGATCATAGTTCTTCAGCCAGGGGTCGAACTCTCACCCCTTGCACCGGCAGCGTGGAGTCTTAACCTCTGGACCACCAGGGAAGTCCTTCTAGGAATTAGTTTCAAAAGGACCCACTTTAGCGCTGTCCATAGGGGTGGCCCTGTGTCAAGCAGATTATGGAATGTGGTGTCAATACTTTGGCCACCTGATGCGTAGAGCTGACTCATCTGAAAAGACCCTGATGCTGGGAAAGATTGAGGGCAGGAGGAGAAGGGGACGACAGAGGATGAAATGGTTGGATGGCATCACTGACTCAATGGACATGGGTTTGGGTAGACTCTGGGAGCTGGTGATGGACAGGGAGGCCTGGCCTGCTGCGGTTCATGGGGTTGCAGAGAGTCAGACACAACTGAGCAACTGAACTGAACTGGACGGAGACCATCTGCGCTGCTCATTGCACTCATCTCACACGCTAGTAAAGTCATGCTCAAAATCCCCCAAGCCAGGCTTCAGCAATACGTGAACCGTGAACTTCCAGATGTTCAAGCTGATTTTAGAAAAGGCAGAGGAACCAGAGATCAAATTGCCAACATCTGCTGGATCATTGGCAAAGGAAGAGAGTTCAAGAGAAAACATCTATTTCTGCTTTATTGACTATGCCAAAGCCTTGGACTGTGTGGATCACAATAAACTGTGGAAAATTCTGAAAGAGATGGGAATACCAGACCACCTAACCTGCCTCTTGAGAAACCTATATGCAGGTCAGGAAGCAACAGTTAGAACTGGACATGGAACAACAGACTGGTTCCAAATAGGAAAAGGAGTACATCAAGGCTGTATATTGTCACCTTGCTTATTTAACTTATATGCATCCTGAGAAACCCTGGGCTAGAAGAAACACAAGCTGGAATCTAAATTGCAGAAGCACAAGCTGGAATCAAGATTGCCAGGAGAACTATCAATCACCTCAGATATGCAGATGATAACACCCTCATGGCAGAAAGTGAAGAGGAACTCAAAAACTTCTTGATGAAAATGAAAGAGGAGCGTGAAAAAGTTGGCTTAAAGTTCACCAGTCAGAAAACAAAGATATGGCCTCTGGTCGCATCACTTCATGGGAAATAGATGGGGAAACAGTGGAAACAGTGTCAGACTATTTTCTGGTGCTCCAAAATCACTGCAGATGGTGACTGCAGCCATGAAATTAAAAGACGCTTACTCCTTGGAAAGAAAGTTATGACCAATCTAGACAGCATATTAAAAAGCAGAGACATTACTTTGCCAACAAAGGTCCATCTAGTCAAGGCTATGGTTTTTCCAGTGGTCATGTATGGATATGAGAGTTGGACTGTGAAGAAAGCTGAGCACCGAAGAACTGATGCCTTTGAACTGTGGTGTTGGAGAAGACTCTTGAGAGTCCCTTGGACTGCAAGGAGATCCAACCAGTCCATCCTAAAGGAGATCAGTCCTGGGCGTTCATTGGAAGGACTGATGTTGAAGCTGAAACTCCAATACTTTGGCCACGTGATGCGAAGAGTTGACTCACTGGAAAAGACCCTGATGCTGGGAGGGACTGGGGGCAGGAGAAGAAGGGGACGACAGAGGATGAGATAGCTGGATGGCATTACCAACTCGATGGACATGAGTTTGGGTAAACTCCGGGAGTTGGTGATGGACAGGGAGGCCTGGCATGCTGCGATTCATGGGGCCGCAATGAGTCAGACACAACTGAGTGACTAAACTGAACTGAATATTTTCTAAGAGTTTAAAGAGGTCTTGATGATGAACAGTTTGAGGACTCAGGCTTAATTAAGCCCTTGATTACATGAATCACAAATAGATACAGAATTCGTCACCACAGCATGATTTTTAATAAGGGACAAATTATGCCCCTTCAATGAGAGAAAGGATAAATGGTGTATGTATATACCTATATGCACAGATCTCAAACAGATACACACACACATCTCAGGAACACACTGTTGCAAAGAAAAGGAAACTGAAAAGTACTGTACAAGATGGTGCCAGTCATTTCTATTTTAAGACAATGAACAACAGTCCATTCTGTTTAAGCGTAAACACAGAAAGGTCAAGTGGACTTTCAGGAAGCTGCCCAGCGGGTTCATAACTCAGACTGCATGTGGGAGCGAGGAGGGAACAACGCTGGGGTGGGAACAGCAGACACTGGGCACTGCAGCTCCTGCTGCAGAGCTTCATGTCTCTTATTTAAAAAGGGTGGGGGGCCTTTCCCTGCTCCCAGCCAGAGAGCAAGCCTGCTTTAGGGCAGCCTCTCCTCCAAACCCTACTTCCCTGAAATGACACTGCCTACTAGATAGCCATCATTAAAAGTCCTAGGGTCGGCTAGAATCCACGCAGCATACAGCCTTGACTGTTAGAAATCTGCTCATACTGGTTGTGCCAGTAAAGGTTTTGTTATAGGTCTACCTGAAACCTCAGTCAGTACTGTGAAGATGGGATTTATAAACCTGCAATTATAAACCTGTTAATTTTTAAGTGCCCCTTTCTGTATGTTTTTATTTAGTTCTGTGTTTTCTACTGCTATTTTAGCTACTTTTAACCAAAGAGCTCTCTACTACTTCGGGTTTACACTGCTCTCAGCTCTGTCTGATCTCCATTCCTAGGGTTTCTTTGGTGCATGAACACTGGAGGAAAACTTACAAAATCAAAATTTTTTGCACCTCAGCAAAGGAAACTACAAACGAAAGGACAACCTAGAGAATGGGAGAAAATTTTGCAAATGATGCAACTGGTTAATTTTCAAAATATACCAACAGCTGAATACAGAAAAGGGGGAGGGGCAGAAGACCTAAGTAGACATTTTACCTCCAAAGACGACATACAGAGGCAGCAACTATACCCCATTTTTAAAAACTTTAAAAAGAAGATATACAAATGGCCAGTAACCACATGAAATGATGTTCAACATTGCTAATTATTAGAGAAATGCAAATCAAACAACAATAAGGTACCACTTCACATTGGTCAGAATGGCCATCATTAAAAGTCTACAAATAACAAATGCTGGAGAGGGTATGAAGAAAACAGAACCCTCCTACACTGTTGGTGGAAATGTAAAGTGATACAACCACTATGGAGAACAGTATGGAGGTTTCTAAAAAGCTACCATATGATCCTGCAATCCCACTCCTGGGCATATATCTGGAGAAAACTATAATTCTAAAAGATACATGCACCCCAATGTCCACAGCAGCCCTATTTACAATAGCCAAGATATGGAAGCAACCTAAATGTCCATCTACAGAGAAACAGATAAAGAACATACATGATGTAATACTATTCAGCCATAAAAAAGGATGAAGTACTGTCATTTGTGGCAACATGGATGAACTTAAAAGATTATTATATCAAGTGAAGTAAGTCAGGCCAAGACAAATATCATAGGATATTGTCTATATGTGTACTCTGGGGGGAAAAATGATACAAACAAACTTACTTACAAAAAGAAACACACTCACAGACATAGAAAACAAATTTATGATTACCAAGGAGGAGAAGAGGATTAAATTAGAAGTCTGGGATTAAAATATACACACTAATATATATAAAATAAATAACAAGGATCTGTGTAACCAAAGGGAACTACATTCAGTATAATAACCTACAAAGGAAAAAAATCTAAAACAGCACACACACACACTGCAGTCCAGTGGTTAAGACGCACTTTCATTTCAGGGAGTACAGATTCGATCCCTGGTCAGAGAACTAAGATCCCTAATGTGATCACAAAAAAACAAAACCTCAAAACTAATACAACATTGTAAATCAACTGTATTTCAATTTAAAAATTTGTAAGTCTTTGTGCCTGATTATTTTTGGCCTTTCCAAAGTAAATTTTAATATTTCCAATCAAATAGTCAACAAACATATAAAAAGAGAACAAGTGTAAAAAAGAAAAAATATTTAATCCTCAAAGGAAAAAATTCAGGCATTTCAAGGGACTAAACAAGGGGAAAGTCTACAGAAAGCTCAGCTAGAAACCCAGGCTTCCAACTCTGCACCATCCTGCAGGTGTAGTGCCACCTGCCATACAACATCTCATGACCCACCCTGGCAGCTGTGTGGCTTCCTCTCAGCTGTCTTTCACATTTGTCAATTTTCATCAAGGCACTTGGCTTTTAAATTCACCAGTCAGTGACAGGAGATCCATGCCTTTCACAGCAGCACGTGGATTGACAGGAATTCCTCTGGCAGATAGTAGCCCTCATTTCAAAGGGCACCTGATCCCTGTGATATTCTTCAGTCCCTCAAAGAGTAAAAACTATGTGCCAGGACACAAAACCAATGAGGTGAGGACTGAAGCAGGAATGGAGGCTTCCACAACAATGAAGCTAAATAAAAGCAGCGAGACACAAAAGGCCATGTGGTATATGACTGCATTTATGAGAAACGTCCAGAAAAGGCAAATTCACAGAAACACAAGCAGATACTAATCTGCCTGAGGAGGAGACTGGAGTGTGACTGCAGATGGGCATGAGGGGTCTTTGTAGGATGAGGAAATGCTCTAGACTACAGAGATGTTGTACAACTATGTAAATTTACTACAAGTCTCTGATTTGATTGATTTGTATGATTTGAATTGTATGATTTAAAATGGGTGAATATTATCAACAGTGACTTTTCAGAGCTGATAAATCACTTCCGTTTATCAACCAAAATCTCCTGAATTTGTAGGGCAGTTGGGCCTGAGCTGCACAGCCTGGGCAGCCACCATTCCCAGAGACTTAACTTGTACCCCCTTGCATCCAGAGGGTGCTGGCATGCCCCATCCTTGGGAGAACTGAGAAAATCTCTGGAGTCAGTCTGGGAATGGAACCCAGTTGAGAAAGGCTGCAGGCTGTATAAAGATCAACACTAAAATTGAATCCCATCAAGTCTAAAGATTTCATTAAAATAATTTCAGAGGTTTTAAACCCATTGATAAATTTTAATTATAATTTTACACGGAAAGGACAAAGTACTTTTTTAAATTAAAAATTAGAAATGCTATTCTAAGTAGGAGCAGAGAATTTAAAAATCATTTTTTTTACTTTAAAAAAAAAATGAAAGAATGAGCTCAGAGAGTCACAAGTGAAGTAGACAAGAGACAATACCGCCTAGGTAAGGAGAACACTTCCAAGCAGCTGGAGGCTTTCCATGCCCACCTGCGTTCGCGGCCACAGAGCCCCACATGCCCAGGCTGGCTCCCTCTGGAACTGGTGGTCAGCTGCACAGCGTGTCCCGCCCCCGCCCCAGTGATGGCCCCACGCGAGGTGAGATCAGGCCTGCGGAGCCGACAATGCCGTCCCCTCACCCGGGGCCCTGGAGTGCATCATTGCCCACACCGAGGCGCAGAGAGTAACAGAGCCCGCCCTCCTCGAGGCCGCGGGTCAGGCCCAGGCAGGTCTGGACCCACTGTGGCCTCAGCCGGCTCACCCAAACACATGCTCTGAGCTCCAGACCCTCATCGCACCGCAGAGCGCAGCCAGGGATGCTCCAGGCCCCGGGATGCTCCGCTGTGTTCGGGGGGCGGAGCATGAGCCCGCGGTGGGCGGGGCGGGACTCCGCGCTGAGCCCGCACATCACGTGAGCAGCAGTCCCGAGGCTCCGCCGAGGGGAGCAGACCGCAGCCTTGTGGGCGGTGGGCGCCGAGCGCACCTTCCGGATGTGGGCAGGGTTCATTCCTATAGGTCAGATGGTCCAGATTCTTCGAAAAGCCCCTTCCAGCCAGGCAGCTTCCCACAGTGGGAAAGGATCCTTAACTGTGTCCTACCGGCCCAACAAGCCTCTCCACCAAGTGGAGGAGGAAGGAAGCAGAAGGTGTAGAAAGGCCTTAAATCAGAACGTGAGACTCCTCGCAGCCCCTCCGCCCGGGATTTGAAGACTACAAGAAATCCAACCCTTTATGTAGCCACGTTGCTGAGACCTTCTCAACCTGCTCTCAAGTATGAGAACTGACAGCACTACTTGTCAGAGCGCATCCTAAATTCACCTGGCCACTGGAGTGGCCCCTTGGGTTCGCTACTTGTCTTCACTCAAAGGAGAGATACATTTCTCATTCCCATAGAAGGTGGGGTTGCAATTGGAAGCCTGGTGCTCCCTGGAATTTAGGATGGCATTTCAAAAGGATGACTCCTTTGTTATCCAGATCCCTGAGAAGAAAACATTCCTAGGTTGTTCAACTAGCTAAAGGCCTATTTGGCTTTAAAAATGTTTACATACATCTCAAAAAGACAACCTATAAGGATTCTAGAGTAAATGCTCTAAGAAAAGGGTAAGGAGAGATTCCTTTTACACTGGGGGAAAAAATAATTTCTTCGTTTTAGATTTTTATTTACCCCCCCCACCAACAAATATAGTTTAAGTGCAAAGAAGCAAGATGCTAGTTTGAGAACAGGGTGACCCTCTGCTACTGGGCACAAAGGAATACCCAGTGCAGCACACACAATGAGTGGGCACCCCGGGCCTACCTCTGTGAGTAGTCAGTGAAGCTGGGAAAGTGGGGAAGCAGCCAGAAGACCTGGGCTAGGAGATCCCAGCCCACCATCTCCACACTCCACCTTCACCACCTGTAGCTGGATGCTCAGGGAGATCTTCCCACAGCAGCGCTGTTCCATTTCATTGGTGAGCAGACTGGGGTGCATGGGGGTGCAAAAACACTTCCAATGATCACAAGCTGAGGGCTGAGCTGAGAGGATACCAGGTTTGCAGGAGCCCCTCACAGCCATGTGTAGTGACTGGCTGCTGTGGCCAGGCCAGCTGTGAAACACGCCCTGCACTAGGTTCTGAGCTCAGGGCTGTCATTTGGCTTTAAAAAGCATCATCTTTTAAAATTAGCATTTCCCACAAATATGTATTGAGCATGAGGCTAAAGAAATCAGGCTGGATGGTGAAGAAGACATTGTATTGAGAATCTGGGGAAACTGAGACCCTAACCATGAACATGACTTTTAGCAAACTCTGGGAGATAAAGACAGGGAAGCCTGGCATGCTGCAGACAGTCAGACACAACTGAGTGACTAAACAACAACAAACCAGGAAACATCTGGGCAGAGATACAACTTAGTGGTGGAAGTGGGACCTGAGGGTGGGAGTCTATAGAGGGTGGCCTCCTGGCTCACTGTACCTGCACCTGCCTCACTTTCAAAGCCACCTCACACACACCTGTCAGGTCCCAGCACCTCAATGGCTCCATCACTACTTAAATATACTCCCCTCCAAGACTTACCACTATGTGTTAAGACCACGGGAACTAGATTACCATCATCCTTGGCAATTCTCGAGTCAGAAACCTAACAGGCGCATAATAAATCATTGACTGTTGAACAACAGATGAAAGGCACGGCCCTGCTTCAAGTCCTATACCACTACCTCCATTTTTGGTCAAACACCACCCTTTCTCTTGTTCTGTTCCACCAAGTCTGGTCCAGGAGCAGCATCAGCTTTATCACCTGGGAGCCTGTTAGGAACAGAGACCACTGGCCCCACCACAGCCCCACCATGCAGTATCTTATCTTGGCAGTTTTACCCCACTGGAACAGGCTCCCTAAAACTCTTGTGCTTCCAGTGTGACAGGTGCTGTTCTGTCGCCCTCCCCATGGGCATCTGTGCTGCAAGAGAACTACTGGTCTCTCTCTCCTGGAACTCTGGTCCTTCCCATTTTCCCTGCATACACTTTTTGCCTCTCTGTTCTTCTCCCTCTACACCTGCTCCCCAAGTGACTCACTGAGTATCCTGGTTTCCACTGACTTCTCACCTTTCTCTCCATCTCATTCCTACCCATCTAGGTCCTACCTCAAACATATCATGGTCATACATCTCCCACCCTAAGCAGATTCTTCTTCCAGGAGTCAATGGCCAGGACCCTGGGATCACCCAGGTGCACCAAGCTGGAGTACTCCCTGACCCTACATCCAGCCAGTTACTGAATCCTTAGGGATTTACCTCTTTCAGATTGTTTTAATCCATTCCATCTTCCACATGCTTTAAGAGCCAATTTGATTTAACAGCTGCAGCTGAAGGCATGTGTTTGAAAAGGAACAAACCTGGGTTCCAGTCCTGGATCCCCTTTTGCAAATTGCTAACCTCCTGAACATTAGTGTCATCATTCTTGACATGGGAGCACTACTAAAAAAAAAAAAAAAAAAAAGTCCTTTTGGCCTAGTGGGAATTAATAAAGATAGAGTACATGCCTGTGGTTAAAACTGCTGTGACCATCCCTGCTGACCTGGCTCAGTCCTAGATGGCCCCTCAGAATGCCATCCCATCAGCCTGCCACATCCCCTCCAAAGCTTTGTTTGCCATGCCCTGGGGTGCTCAGCACCCCTTCACTGTCTTGTGGCTCCTCCTGATACCTCTCTCGAACTCTCAGCACAGTGTTTTATAAGTACCACACCTGTCTGTGTTTCTGTCTCTCCCACCAGATTACCCTTATTAAGGAAGCAGGTATCTAGGGCTTCACCTCTCTTTTAGCTTTTGAATTGGCATCTCTGGAGTTAGGCCTAGGAACAGGCAGGGCTGATGAGCAGTGGAGGTGGTCACAGCGCTCTGGAGTTTGGAAAAGCATACTGCATTCACCTGAGCTCTGGGGTAGGACCCAGGCCTGGCTCATTTCTGTGTGCCCAGGATCGGTCCCTGTACTTGGCCAACAGTGAGCTCCAGATAACTGCTTGTTCGGTGAGTCAAGGATGACTTCAAGAGCATCATGAACCTGTGAGAGGCTGGGCCAAGGGGTAGGTGGGGCTCCATCTGTTGTCATCACACAGAGCGACCTGGTCAAGTTCCAGGAGACCTTGCCATTTTCAGGAATCACCTGTGCGGTAAATCAGGAGACTTTTCAACCAGCGGTCCTAGTCTTTTTTGGTATATTATTCATATTCTATATATTGAGATTCCATGTTGAAATACCACTGCTACAAGAGTCTGCAGCTAAAAATAAATAAGTTTGAAAACTTCTGTGCCAGAACAGATTTTTAAACTAAAAAATTAGGGAGAAAATCAATCTCCCAACAGGTAAGGAATCTTGAAGAACATTTGGAGGTGTTCCTTTCCCACTGTGATGGCTATTCTTCACTAGGCTCTGATGTTTAATTGATCCTCAGATACAGTGATCATGAAGATCTGATTTACAGGGACTCCTCAATCTGCCATGCGTCAGAATAGGAGGGCAGGAAGCCAGGGTTCCAGCTGCTGCCATCAGCATCTGGATCTTCCAAGATCCTATGCAGGAATATTATTGGGATCCAGGGACAAGTTCTCTAACCAGAGTCAGAAGTATCCTGAACTCCAACATAACCAAGATATTCTCATATTTTATTAAAACAGAGTATAACTCTGTGACTCTCTGCTTTCTGTGATATATGTTTCTATGTAATTAATTCCTCTTCCCAACCCTTACATACAACCTGAACTAAGTCTCTCCCATAAATAGCCTAAGTTCTGCTCTGTATTTCTGTTTCTGGGCACTTTAAATTCTATCCATTTCCCTTATGTTTTCTGGCATTGCAAAGATGCCTCATGACCAAGGGGTCTGGTGTCCAAAACAATCATCAGTTTTCTCTCAAGAAGACACAACTAGGAAAAATCTAGGGACGTTATGATTTCTATGCACTATTGTGGCTAAAACTTTTAGAAAAATATTTGATCACTACAAAGTAATGTAGTGGAAAAGACGCTGATGCTGGGAAAGACTGAAGGCAGGAGGAGAAGTGAATGATAGAGGAGATGGTTGGATAGTATCATCAACTCAATGGACACGAGTTTGAGCAAACTCTGGGGGATAATGAAGGACAAGGAAGCCTGGCTTGCTGCAGTCAATGGAATCTCAAAGAGTCGGACATGACAGCAAATGAACAACAGCAAAGTAACATGGTGATTAGGAATAGTCTAAATGTTTTGCTATCGTCATTCATGAAACTTGCATTGTTAGAGATTCATTCTTTTATTGGTTGTCACATAGAGTATATTAACACTTTGTCTTTAGATTCCTTTACTTGGGGCACATTACTGGAAACAGCGGCACAGGTTATGACCACTGACTGAAAATATTATATTAGTTTCCACTTAAAAAATAATTAACATTGTTACAAATTAACAACAGTAACACCATTTAGGAGGAAACAATATACAGACCAGCCTGTGAGTTTTTTGAAATGCATGATGCACAGTTGTCAAGATTAATAGATCTCTCCTGCCACCCTGTGGGCACACTGTGCAACAAAGCTCTACTTAAGCAGTCTTAGGGTCCCTACCCCCTCAAACACATGTAACTTTTTTTTTTAATGTTAAAAGACACTCGCTCCTTGGAAGAAAAGTTATGACCAACCTAGAGAGTATATTCAAAAGCAGAGACATTACTTTGCCGACTAAGGTCCGTCTAGTCAAGGCTATGGTTTTTCCTGTGGTCATGTATGGTTGTGAGAGTGGGACTGTGAAGAAGGCTGAGCACCGAAGAATTGATGCTTTTGAACTGTGGTGTTGGAGAAGACTCTTGAGAGTCCCTTGGACTGCAAGGAGATCCAACCAGTCCATTCTAAAGGAGATCAGTCCTGGGATTTCTTTGGAAGGAATGATGCTAAAGCTGAAACTCCAGTACTTTGGCCACCTCATGTGAAGAGTTGACTCATTGGAAAAGACTCTGATGCTGGGAAGGATTGGGGACAGGAGGAGAAGGGGATGACAGAGGATGAGATGGCTGGATGGCATCACTGACTCGATGGACATGAATCTGAGTGAACTCTGAGAGTTGGTGATGGACAGGGAGGCCTGGCGTGCTGCGATTCATGCGGTTGCAAACAGTCGGACACGACTGAGTGACTGAACTGAACTGAGGCACTCTCTGCTGGGAAATTATCCTCTGAATATGTATTGGCAGGTGTGTGTGTGTGTGTGTGTATACACATATAGATAATGTTCACTGTAGCATCTAAAATACAAATAAACTGGGAGCAGTCTAACTGATCCTTGGTTAGAAACTGTCCATTGTTCCCACAGAATATCGGGAAGCTGATTAAAGAACTGGGGTGGAACCATAGGATTTTAACATACAAAAAGCATATGTTAATCAAAAGAGCAAACTGTATAAACTGCAATTTCATTCACATTAAAGTATACTTTATATGCTTGTAAATATATGTAAACCATATAGACACATACACACCACACCAAAAAAATCTCTAAGAAAATTATTTTTATAAGCAATGAGAATGAGAGACTCTTTCACTCCCTATTTTGTATCCTCAACTTTGCTGAACTTATTTATTAGTTCTAGCAACCTTTAATAATTATTTTCTATTAATTATAATCCCATCATATGTGTATAGAGATAGCTTTATTTCTTTCTGTCCCATACAGATGCCTAGTATTTCTTCTTGTCTACGTGATGTGGCTAGAACTTCCAGTACAATATTAAATTGTAATGGTGAAAGTGGGCATTTTTGATCCTATTCTTGATCTTAGGGGAAACAATTTCAGTCTCTTAACACTGAGTAAGAAGTTAGCTGTGAGTTTTTCACAAGTGCCCTTTATTATGTTGAGAAAGTTACCTTCCCTAGTACTCCAAGTGCTTTCTCTCATGAAACAGTGTTGGATTTTTGTCAAATGCCTTTGCTGTCAATTGAGAATATCATGTAATTTTAAAACATCATTCTATTAACTTGATGTATTACATTGACTAATTTTCTTATGTTGAATCATCCTGATATTTTGAGATAAATCCCTCCTGGTCATGGTGTAGAATCCTTCAAATATGGTGCTGACTTTGGTTTGCCAGTATTTTGTTGAGAATTTCTGCATGTATATTTGTGAAAGATATTGCATTATCTATAAATACAGTCAGTTGGAAGCTGGGGCTTCAAATAAGAATGTTGGGGTAATCTACAGATTTAATTCAATTCCTGTTAAATTAAGACATTCTTCACAGAACTAGAATAAATAATCTTAAAATGTATATGGAACCATAAAAGACCCAGAATTGCTAAAGCAATCTTGAAGAAAAAGAAGCAGGAGGCATAACCCTCCCATACTTCAGACAATACTACAAAACTAGAGTAATCAAAAAATGTGAGGATTTCCTTAATGGTCCAGTGGTTAAAAATCCATCTGCCATCTGAAATACCAGCTTTAAATGTTAGAACTGGGAGAGTGATGGGTAAGCTTATATGCTAAAGAATTAAGATTTTACACCAAAAGCAACAGAGATCCTCATGTGAAAAGACTCTACTTTGATTGTCTGAAAGTTCAGTTGCACAAAATGAGCCTTAGTCCCTTGCTAAGTGACCCTTAGTCATTCCTTGGTACCAAGCTGTGGGCACTATAAATTTATAGCTGCAGCAACTGTGTCTATTCTTTATCACTTATCTGCTCTTTCCAGTGGAGAAAGCTGCCTCCCCATATATCAAGTACTCAATGTTTTTAAAAATTTATTCATTGAATGGCAGGATAATTGCTTTACAAAATTTTGTTGTTTTCTGCCAAATATCACCATGAATCAGCCATAGGTACACACATGCCCCCTCCGTCTTGAACCTCTTGAACCTCTTGTTCCCTCTTGAACCTCTCTCCCAACTCCCTCTCCATCCTACTCCTCTGGGTTGTTACGAAGCCTGTGTTTGAGTTCCCTGTGTCATACAGCAAATTCCCATTGGCTATCTATTTTACATTTGATAATATAAGTTTCTGTATTACTCTCTCCATACATCTCACCTTCTCCTTCCTCCGCACCCCTCTGTGTCCATAAGTCTGTTCCCTATGTCTGCATCTCCATTGCTCCCCTGAAAATAAATTCATCAGAACCATCTTTCTAGATTCCATATATATGTGTTCAGTTCGGTTCAGTTACTCAGTTGTGTCCGATTCTTTGTGACCCCAGGGACTGCAACACACCAGGCTCCCCTGTCCATCACCAACTCCCAGAGCTTGCTCAAACTCATGTCCATTGAGTTGGTGATGCCATCCAACCATCTCATCCTCTGTTGTCCGCTTCTCCTCCTGTCTTCAATATGTCCCAGCATCAGGGACTTTTCTAAGGAATCATTTCTTTGCATCAAGTGGCCAAAGTATTAGAGCTTCAGCTTCAGCATCAGTACTTCCAATGAATATTCAGGACCGATTTCCTTAAGGATAGACTGGTTGGATCCCCTTGCTGTCCAAGGGATTCTCAAGAGTCTTCTCCAACACCACAGTTCAAAAGTACCAATTCTTTGATGTTCAGCTTTCTTTATGGTCCAACTTTCACTACTGGAAAACCCATAGCTTTGACAGTTGGACCTTTGTTGACAAAGTATTATCTCTGCTTTTTAATATGCTGTCTAGGTTTCTTACAGCTTACCTTCCAAGGAGCAATTGTCTTTTAATTTCATGGCTGCAGTTACCATCTGCAGTGTGATTTTAGAGCCCAAGAAAATAAAGTCTCTCACTGTTTCCATTGTTTTCCCATCTATCTGCCATGAAGTGATGGGACCAGATGCCATGATCTTCATTTTTTGAATGATGAGCTTTAAGTCAGCTTTTTGTCTCCTCTTTAACTTTTATCAAGAGGCTCCTTAGATCCTCTTCCCTTTCTGCCATAAGGGTGATGTCATCTGCATATCTGAGGTGATTGATATTTCTCCTGGCAATCTTGATTCCAGCTTGTGCTTCATCCAGCCCAGCATTTCTGGTATTTATCTTTCTCTTTCTGGCTCGCTTCACTCTGTATAATAGGCTCTAGGTTCATCCATTTCATGAGACCTGACTCACAGGTGTTCCTTTTTATGGCTGAGTAATATTCCATTGTGTATATGTTCCACAGCTTCTTTATCCATTCATCTGTCGATGGCCGTCTCGGTGGCTGGCATGCTCTAGCTATTGTAAAGAGCGCTGCAGTGAATGCTGGGGTGCATGTGTCTTTTTCAGCTTTGGTTTCCTCAGGGTATATGCTTAGTAGTGGGATTGCTGGGTCATATGGTGGATTTTCTCCCTAGTTTTTAAAGGAATCTCCATTCAGCCTTCCATAGTGGCTGTATCAATTTACATTCCCATCAATAGAGCAAGAGCGTTCCCCTTTCTCCACACCCTCTCCAGCATTTATTGTTTGTAGACTTTTTGATGATGGCCATTCTGACTGGTATGAGGTGATATCTCATTGTGGTTTTGAGTTGCATTTCTCCAATAATGAGCTATGTTGAGCATCTTTTCATGTGTTTGTTAGCCATCTGTATGTCTTCTTTGGAGATATGTCTGATTAGGCCTTTGCCCCACTTTTTGATTGGGTAATTTGTTCTTCTGGTATTGATTTGTATATTTTGGAGATTAATCCTTTGTCAGTTGTTTCATTTGCTATTATTTTCTCTCATTCTGAGGGTGGTCTTTTCACCTTGTTTATAATTTCCTTTGCTGTGCAAAAGCTTTTACATTTATCTGGGTCCCACTTGTTTATTTTTGGTTTTATTTCCATTACTCTAGGAGATGGGTCATAGAAGTTCTTGCTTTATGTCATCGAGTGTTCTGCCTATGTTTTCCTCTGCGAGTTTTATAGCTTCTGGTCTTACATTTAGGTCTTTAATCCATTTTGAGTTTATCTTAAGTATGGTGTTAGGAAGTGTTCTCATTTCATTCTTTACACATAGCCGCCCAGTTTTCCCAGCACCACTTACTGAAGAAGCTATATTTCCCCCATTGTATCTTTTTGCCTTCTTTGTCAAAAGTAAGGTACCCATTTGTGCATGGTAATAATATTGATAAGACTAAGCTGAGTGTTTTGCTTAAGGAGAACACTGCCTCAGGAAGCTTTGTTGTCATTTCAGAGTTGGGAGATAAGATCTGAATTGTACTGAGAATTAGAAGTTTAGTTTATGGTGGCTCTTTCAAGTTGGGGGCTCAATTAGCACCAGGTATGATGACAATACAACAGCCCCGGATTTGGTGGGAACAGCAAAGTGTGGATGTTGAAGGCTGGGAGTCAGAGAATCTTAGTTGAACTGGCAGGTGATATTTTCCATTGAAGAGTGGAGGGGTCTTTCAGGACTCGATTGGAAAGTTTCCACAATGAACAAGCAGACCATTTGCTCAGACAGGAGAGTCCCGGAAGGTTAAAGCCTTGGTAATGAAGACAGGGCTGGAAAGTCATGAGACGTCAGTGAGGGGTGGTTTCCATCCTGTGTCCAGAGAGTTCTCACCATGGACAGTTCCCTTCGAAGGACCCCCAAGACCGTGCTATGTACTGGATGCAGGAGCCCCAGAAGGCTGTGATGGCTCAGAGCCCAGCACAGGTGGTGCAGACAGGGCCTTCCCGTGGATCTCGGGCCTGCTCTGCACTCAGAGTCTCAGCAGTCTCTTCACAGCCATTTCATCAGCTTCTGCTTCCCAGACGCTCCCTAGAGGGCCCAAAGCCCGCCCCAGAAACCTGGTGGGCGCAAACAGCCCCATGCCCCCAAGCTTCTCTTTCTCCCCTCTCAGATCCTCCTTGCTTCAAGGCTGCCCTCACTTCCCCCGGGTACAAGAAAAGCAAAACTGCTCGGCCTGCGGCTGGGTGTCTGCTGGCTCACTGACACCGCGTCGTCCGTGTTGTGCGTCTCTGTGGGTGAGTGACGGACTGTTGACTGCGTTAGCAAGCACCCACCCAAATGTATTCCTCAGAAAGCCTCCCCTTTCTCTCTAATTCTATCAACCCTTTCAGTCCTTACCACTCTCCTTCATGAGATGATCA